>JAUZST010049871.1:0-25038 GCA_034779995.1 Parotocinclus haroldoi | reverse complement strand
CATATTAAAGGTATTTTCACAAGAACACTGTATGCAAACAATACATAAATGCAATAGACATACTTCTCAATACACAAGAGACTGATTAGCAGTTGACACTATGATGAAAAAAGTCTCTAAACACGTCAACCGAACAAGCTAGCACATGTCCAGTCACACACACACACACACACACACACACACACACACACACACACACACCAATGTCTACCTAACGCTCTGACCAGCTCTTCTTTTACTACACACTCTTGCAGGATTCACAGGGAGAGATAGCAGGAATATATATTTGGAGTGAAGTGCCATTTTTAACTGCTGAAGGCAAGAGTGGTCTCTGTGTGTGTCAACAGTGAGCCAGGCAGATGGCACATGGCTGTGGGTTAGAGATTGGCTGGCATGTGGTTTATCTCTGAAAGACAGAGAATCTACAGCATCTCAATATCTCTGCTTGTGTGTGTAACATCTAATGACAAATGAGCTGTGTAATGAGGTTGCAGTTTAAAATGGAGGTCAGAAAGTACTCTAAGAGTGTGGAGTTATGCAGTGTGTTTGCACTTCTTACCAGTTAAAGGAAGTTTTATCATCATTCAATCACAGTACAATTGTCTGCCCACCATTTGTTCCTCAAACTCTGCAATATTCGTGTTCAGTTTGAAGAATTAATGTTCAAGTCTATTATTTGATTCTACAAAGACTATGACACCTAATGAGTTTAGACCTCACCATTGAGAATGCTCTATGTTTGTGAATCTTCAAAACTTCAAAAACATGTTTTAAAGGGACATGTCTAAATAGATAAGGTTCCTCTGTGTCATCAGGGGTTTCTTTAGATCAGGATGCCTTCAGATCTTTTAGTATTCTTGCAGCTATCCTCTCCAATCTGTTCCCATTGTTATTGGCAATTTCTTGAGTTGGAATCTCTAGACCACAGATAATCCATGGTACTGGATCTAATCTGTTTAAATCCTCATTGCCATTAACTTTGACTGATGGAGGATTAGGCCTTGACCTACCTCAATCAAAACCAGGCTCAGTACTCCTGGAGAAAGTCAGTAAAAGCTATCCCAAAATATTTCTACAATGTTTTTTTGAGGGTTGATGATGCATGTAGTTAGGGCAGTCACCTCACATCTCTGAGATCCTTGGTGTGATCCTGACTCTCCCTGTGTGGAGTTTGCATGTTCTCTGTGCTTGCTGATTTTAAGCTGATTTAACAAGACTAGTGGGGTTCCAGCACAGTCAGGTGGTGTCACAGTTTAGATGCAGCCAAATTGCTGACTACTAGTACTTTACCTCTGTAGGAGAGTTGAGATTGAATCAATTTCCATTATATAATTCCTTGTGGAATATGGAGGATAGAGTCTTTTTCAGCCAGTTTGTTAAAGTCCTTGATAGGTTTTTGTAGTCATTACAAAAGAGACATTATATATGATTGATTTTTCTAACTTGTTTTTAGCACTTCCATTATGTTAAGGAAGTCCATTTAAGATGATGTCAATAGCTTCAGCATCACAAGGTTGATTGCTGCAGAGTTTTTCATAAAAAGAGAGTGCATGTGAAATGATTAGCTTTTTGTTACTTGGTACTTCACTGCTTAATAACTGATTATTTATTGATTTTCTCTCCTTCTTTTTTCCAAGGTAAAAAGTTGGATATGATGTTAACTTCCTGAAGTGAATGAGGGAGGAAACCAAAGTATCCCCCGTTGTTCCATGTGGACACGAGAAGGATATGTAAAATTAAATAAATGTAAAGTAAACTCCTCACAGTTGGAGTCGGGATTGAAACCAAGGATCTCTGCGTGCCATCGTGCAACCACCGTGTGTGTAAAAACTCGACCTCTAAAGCATTTCTAATTGTACATTCCATAAAATCTACGTATTTTGTTTGCACTGTTTTATTACCCAAGTGTATTGTATCTTTGCAGGAAAACCTTCCCTCCACACATCTTTAAGATAATCATATTATATTGCTATGTTGAGTGCTTCGGCTGACAGAGAGTGAGGTGCTTTATGATTCCTGTCCATGTTGTGATTAAGGGTGCAAAAAAAAAATCTACACCTAAAATAGTGTGTTGTTGAATATATGAAATAGCTTAGTGGATTTACTGTGTATTTTATGCCAGTACTGTTAGTATGCACATTCAATGAAGGCAATGGTTAATCTTACAAGTTGATGTCTGCGCACTGTATCCTGGTCAATGCCATTTCTCTGTCATTCGAAACTTCGATTGAATATCTGATAAAAAGAATTACAAAACCAGCACTGACATTGGGACCAGGGCTAAAAAGACATGACCTTTCAATCTCTTAGTCACTCAGTTTGGTTTCATGTACCAGTTCTTACAAAAAACACATTTGCTGTTTCTATAGGTAAAAAGTTAAAAACAAGCTAACGTTTTATCCATATGTTTACAATAATTTTGTGAATATTAAGGGCTGCCATACCTATTTTATATAAAAACCTAAAGATGTCTTTTGCTTTGTGTATTTTCCTTCAACTCAGTTTATTATTCAATTTAATCACCTTTCATTTTTTAAACTTTTTCCTTGATTTTTAACAGCCTTTTTTGTTTACTAAGTCATTTTAACTCCATAATATGGCAGAGAAGCAATTCAGGATTCCAAAATACTCTAGTAAGAATAAGTTAAGAATTTCAACTTAAGAATTTCAGCTCTGAAGTTAGAACATTAGACAGGACCATCTTTTTAAAAGGGGTTGGATAAAGGCATGGAAGTTAGTAATTTCAGGTGTGATTTCTTGTTAACACATTTTTATTAAGTCTACCATCTGAATTTCAGCTAGAAAAGAATAACAATATTTTAATATTTAAAGTATCAGCCTTTCCACTCACTTCTATAAACATGTCTTCAACTGTGACTGAGTCATCCAGCATGCACTTGTACCTATGTCACATTAAAAAAATTCAGTTTGTGCCCATTTTTGCCAGGTTTTGCATTGACTGCAGTTAGCTTGCTGATACTAAGGTCTAAAAAGTAAACTCTCAAACTGAAAAGCTGTGGTACAATACAGTATATAAATGAAAAATTCAAGTCAAAGGGAGGGGCACTCCCTTTTACGCAAAGAGACCTAAACCAAGAGAGATAGATGCAGATAACAGGAGTGACAGGGAGAGAGAAAGACCTTCCTTGGCAGTCTTATATACTGGGGAAGGTGACAGACGTAGTGACAGAGTGATGAAGAGAGTATCCTATTTGGCCTCTCTTTGTGCCAAGTAGAACAGATCAGTTTTATCTGTGGATGGCCTTTACAGTCGACCTACCGCTCTCTTTCATTGTTCATAAGTTACTGTTCTGAAGCACAGTGTTAGAGTGATAAAAAAATCACATAGTGCACCTCAGTGCATTTAAGCATGTAGAAAATGGTCTAGGCAAAGTGCTGAAGTTCAAACTGAGCATCAGAATTTGTATACTATATAATATACTTATATTATTGGTCTCTTTTATACGAACTGAGCATTGTATAAAGACTTTATTGTTGCTGACCATGCTTATCCCCTTATAACCATAAATGGGAGGGCATATTATAGTCTGATGGCTAGATCCAGCAGAATAACATGCCATGCCACAGAAGCTCAGATAATCTCAAACTGTTTATTTTTATAGGATGACAGTGAGATCACTGTGCTGCCCTCCACAGTCACCAGAACTTAATGCAATAGAGCACATTTATGATATGATGGAATGGTTCAAATGATGGAATGATTCAAATCATTGATGTGCGACAAATCTATAACAACTACATGGTAACGCTCATCCTTGAATCATGGAATATAGATGTTTGATTTAGTCCCTTTGCCCAAAACTAATAAAATCAGTCCTGGGCATGACAAACCATGATTCAAAGTAAGGATACCTTCTTTATATTATGAATATACTCAGCACATTCAAAGCCACCTCAATGTCAGACCTAACAAAGCAACACAAACATAGCAGGTTATATTTGAAGAATAACCCTATGTGTTTATGTTTCTATATTTATTTTCATCAGTCTACAAAATGTCCACACAACTATTGAATCTACCTTGTCTACCTTCAGCCATGGGACCAATGACAATGCAGCCTGAAATAAATGACTTGGTTACAGACTTTACTAAAGCTAAAACAACTTGGTTTAAGATTTTTTCATGCGATGGAATTCAATCACTTTATTTAATGTTTTTTCTTAAGAAATTATATTTATTTCTAATTATAATTTCAAATATTTTTTTCGCGATCTATACTGAATGGTATTTTGACCTACTGCTGAATGAAATGTGCTATATAAATACAGATTATTAAAAATAAATAAATCATAATAATGTTATTATTAATAATATTCATATTATTATTAGGAGCTCAGAGACTTGAAAGACTCCTGGAAAAGCCAGAACTGTCACACCCACGCTCTGCTCTGCGGACCAGACCCGCGCACGCGCACGTTCAACGTCACCTTCAACTAGCTTCAATCACCTGTAGCTCATTCACGTCCTCATCACGCACCATATATATTCACGTCACTCGCACACGCTCATCGCTAAGTCTCTTGATTTACTCCCTGAGTTCTAAGCATTTTGTTTCATGTCTGTTATCGGTGTACTTACCGTTGCCAACCATTTTCTGACTCCCATTTACATCTTAGCCTGACCTGTTTGGATCCTTTAAGTTGTTTGGTATTTCGACACTGGACTGTTTTGACTCCGATTTCTGCCTGCCGTTTTTGTGCCTTATTGTACGCATCGTGACAAGAACTTTGGTAGAGACAGACAAAACTGAGACTCTTAACCCAGAAGACAGAACGAAATGAAGTGAAAATAATAAAACCCCAAAACAAAGAAACAAAAAAACCTCACCAAGTAGTGAGTTCTTGGAATCGAATAAAACTTTATATTTGTGAATGTACTGATAGAAGCAAGTGATTACAATATTAGAGCAAAAGGTTGCGTTTATTGCAGCAAAATATACAATAGAAAGGAGGCTCTACTACCCTGTTGGACCCATCTCTAGCCTGGATAAAGGACTAGAAACAATTGCACATGTAGGCATACAGGTTCCATATGGTATGCTGCAGCACATTTGCATATAGATGTTGCAGCAGGCCCTGTAGATAGTTGTATGCTGATCCCATAAATGCAACATTTCTATCTGTGTGGATTATTTTTTGTCAATGAGACTATTCTTTAAGATATACATTTTTGATGACAAAAACGTGGACATCTGCTTCACATATTACTTCACGTTATACTGCACTAAATGAATTTCCGCAAAAAGTTTCAGTGATGTTTAAATCTAGTTGTTAAAAAGACTATTAAATTAGTTCCAAATAGCTCTTTCTAATTCTAGCAAAATACATGGTGGCATCATCATTCTTGAATGTGGCATTATTAGCAAATAACAGAAGATCCACCTGCTTCTGTATAATTGCCTCGTTTGTTGCCTGTTATATGACCATGCAAGCAATCACTGGATGTAATGATGCATCCACAAAACGCTGTTCGTTCCTTTATAAATCATGCACTGTACTTGATAGTTGGCAGAAGTTAAGGTGAAACATCACTTCTTGGACCACATTTTTCAATTTACATAGGGGTTTGACTTTTGTGGTCATGTTATAATCTTAACATAGTGTCTGTGGATATAAATTGTTTCCAAGTAACCACCTATACAAATTGTTACACAGCATGGACCCATAATAGATGTAAAGTATGCATAACTTGGCTACAGCATTTCAGACACTGTTCATTCAGTCACAGGGATGATGTCAATATCAGATCAGTACCACTGGCCTTGTGGAATCGATGCAGGTGGAGAATCCTAATGCACTTCACCTGCTGTGGTTCCTTTCACCCTCTGGACCTGCTTGATTAGACACCATTGCGTGATCCTGATGCTCTACCCCTGCAGCGCTACTGTCTGCCGCACTCGCGCTCCATGAGCCCTGCTGACGTGATTAGAAATTGTTCATTTGAGTTAACGCTCATATTAAGACTCCTATTGGCAACATGCTACTTGTGGCATGTTTTTGTGTGTAATGTGTACTTATTAACAATGAGCAAAAATGCACACGCAAAAGCAAGAAGCTAATTAGAGCTCAGAGTTGCTCGTGTTATATCTGTGATATTTGCAGGCATTTTTGCAGATGCTCCGTGTTTTCCATCTGTTTCACAAGTGTTCATGCCATATTTCAGCCTTTAGGTTGATGCACTGGCTCACCTTGTATTGTCTTATGATGACTCTAAATACCTCATGGAAACAGTTTTAATTACTGCAAATGAAAGACCTACAGTGGTGGCTCACATGTGATGGTTCTGGGCTATTTTGTGAGCATTCAGTGAGCATCTGTTCTGCCCATAGGCATCACCACTAACCCTTAACTGCTCATCGCTATGCCTGGATTGTAAGCTGTTTAACATAAAAGCATCTGCTTAGTGATGCTAATATCATACTAGGCTGTTATCATCTTCATATCAATAATGATGCAAGCAAGCTGACTTTGTCAATTTTTAATGCATCCTCATCTTCTATCCAACTTATGGTTAACCAAACAGTATATTTCTGCATACAGGAGGGCGTATTTAAGCAAACACACACACACACACACACACACACACACACACACACACACACACACACACACACACACACACACACACACACACATCTATCTGCGTTCGTAAGAAGCAAGTGGGTGGTGAAGCGCTTTAGCCCCCCAGATACTCATCATTTATCTCTCCCCTTTCATCCTGATTCATCTCATTCACCAATTAGCTACGATTAATCAGTGTGGCCTTCATAATGCCAGAGCACAGACACACCACCCCCACCATCCTCTCACACCCCCATGTGTCCCAAGCCCCATTCCCCCCTTGCCTCAGCACTGCAACTGCAGCACAGTGTCTCCTAGCAACCTGCATCCAGCTCCATCACTTACAAAAGAAACGACTGCTGAGGCTCCTTTCTCAAATGCCAGCAGTATGATGAGAGAAAGATGTTCAGGGCAAAAATGTATGAGAAAGAAAGTGTCAAGGAAATGACAGTGTTTACTCTGGGTATTTTGTTCAGAAATTCGAAGTACTGACTACATCACTGATCTTCTTTCACCAATACATGAAGTACGGGGAAAGAAAAAAAAACGGATATATTTGAGAAGATTTGGAATTGGGGGCACCCTGTGTATTAAATGATATATATCATAATTAATTATGTTGAGCGAAAAAAAAAAAACAGTTTCAACAGCTTTTTAACAGTTTAAATTTCCATACTATTAATGAATGAAAAATTATGAATCCAGCAATATTGAGACCAGATAGAGCGTGCCTTGTGTCATCTTACATCATCTGATAATGAATATACTTTATATAAACTCAATAAAATTCAGTCCCATTAACACAGTTATATAAAATGTAGCAATGCAGTCTGCCTATGAAAGAATGATTCAATCTAAAATCTCATTAAATCAAGTGTGGTTTAACAGGGTACAACAAGTTAGTTTGTGAAATTTCTTTCCCCCTAGATATTCCACAATAAACTGGTAAAGTGGTGTTATTTTAAAGTTGAAGTGTTTAGGAACTCAGCCACAAAGAAGCAGGTGCAGAATAGTGTCCCAAATGGTTAGTTCGGGTGCCTCACAGCTCCAGAGAGTCCCAGTGTGGTCCCAAACTGTGTGGGGTATCCTCCCTGTGTCCATGTGGGTTACTTAGAGTACTGTGGTTTCCTCCCACATTACAAATGTTAACTGAGTATTCTAAATAGCCCCAACATGGATGTGTCTAATTAGTATCGATTTAACCTTGCTCTTGTTGTGAATAGTCGCTGATGCTGTTGTGATGTTAAGCACAATATGACATACCATGTAAAGTAAATACCTCAGAGGGTTTTGACTGATTGATGAACTGCATGGTTCCCAGGCAGCTGTATGCAAACTTTCCAGCCTCATCCAGCACAATTTTGTTGGAGTGGTGTAAAACATGCCACGTCTGGACTGTGGAGCACCAGAAATGTTATGTGGTGTTACAAATCGAGCTTCTCTGTCTGGCAGTCTGATGGACTAATCTGGGTTTGTTGAAGGAAAGGTGAATGCTATCTGTCTGTCTGCAGTGTGCCATATTTAAAATTTGGTGGAGAAGGGAAAAGCTATGGGGTTGTATTTTTTATAAATATGTTTAAGAACTTGACTACCCACCCAGAGCCCTGACCTCAGCCACATTAAAAACCTATGGGATGAATTAGAACAGAGATTGTGAGCCAGGTCCTCTCATCCAACTTTAGTCTCTGTCCTCACAAATGGATGAATTAGCAGAAAATCCCAAAGACACACACAATTTGTAGAAAGCCTTCTTAAAATAGTGCGAGCAGTTATAGCTGCACAGTGGGGACCAATTCTATAGTAATGCCTATGGAATTAGAATGGGATTTCAAAATAGCTCCTGTAGTCGTAATCTTTAGATGTCCCAGTACGTTTGTCCATATAGTGTACGGTGAATATTATTTCCTAATGGAAGCATTTTAATTACTGCAAATGGAAGGCTTGTAGCGACGGCTCAGTGGTGATGGTTTTGGGCTATTTGTGTGTGGAAAACAGCCAGACAACATCTGCTACACACATAAGCAACACTACTAACCCTTAATTACCACCACATCTCTATGCTTAAATTGGAATCTGATTTGGAAAAAAAGTCTATTAAGTAAATACAGTATCAAGCGTTGTATTACACATAACTATCTAGTCTGGTATTACGCAGTTTCTTTCTCAATTAAGCTGACATCCTATTAAACCTATAAGTCTTTATACTTTACAGGATCATTTGTTTTTGGTGTTTGGTACAGAAATCCCTGGTGCTGAGTAAGTCAGAGACCATCTTCCAATAATACTATTGAAAATAAACATAAAACGCTAACAATATTTGTAACTGGTTACACACCAAGTATGAGCTGCTGTTTATAATAAACATTTATTGTTGTTGACTATACTAACCTTAAACTAACAGTTTCTTCAGATTGGGCTTCACATTTCACATTCTAATTTTCCAGTGCCACACTTCTAAGACATGAAAACTAAATAAATTCATCTATGTTCTGACTTCACATAAAGGTAGCACTCTCAGACAGACAGAAGAAAAAAATGTTATTGCTGACTGCTGTGACTTTGTTGTTTGTGTTGTGTTGTTGTGGGGGAAAGGGAATAAGTAAAAAAAAGGGGAAAGAAGCAAAAAATAAATGTAAGATGAGGGAAAGAGGACAAAGAAGTAAAAGAGAATGAGAGTCTGGAGAACAGGAAAGAGACAGATAGAGCAAGAGTAGGGAAAATGAAGTGCGAATGAACGCAATACATTAAGAGAAATTGGAAGAAAAGTGAGTAAGAATTACAAAGAGTAAGAATGAGAGTGATAAGACTTGCGAGTCCATATTCATAAAGCATCTCATTCTAAGAACTCGGAAATTCATAGTGATCTCATTTTGACCCTACTATCACACGCAGTAGTAATAGCTAGTTATTAAGATGCACGCTTCATAAGGGTGCTCATACATCTGTTGGGATTTAGGGGAGGTCGAGAGGTGTCCTAGTGAGTTATTAGTAGGCAGAATTCAGACACACAGCATGCATTTTTCAGAAAGATCACTATCTTGGACAGCACAAAGGAGCTTCTTTTATAATATATCAAGATAAAAATGGCTCCACTGACAGTGGAGTGTAAAGTTATTAATTGCACTTTACACCACTTATCCACTAATTTTTGTGAGCAGTGTAAATAAAAATGCATGTACAAGTACTCCCTGTTTTATGATGGGCCAAAACCCATAGTGCACATAGATACACATTTGGCAGAAATCTTAATTTTGAATTTCAAATTTTGCCAGGCAGTAAACATCACACTCTGATGAGGAGTGATTTCTCATGATTTCAGTCATGAGAAGACATTTGGAATACTTTCTACCTATGTACCTATGACATCTGTTATAGTGGGTTAGTGGTTTGGATTAGAGGAGAGGAAGACAATTAACATGAGAAATAACTGCAAAGAAGAATAGAGTCAATTCAAGCAGGAACGCAAAAACCAACAGTCATTTTCCATTTCACACACATTAGACACAGAAGATGACATTTGTCATTATATTATTACACTCATCATTTTTGGTTGAAAAATTGCATTATAATAAAATTAGCATGCATAACTATTATTCTGTATTAAAAATAAAAAGACATATGATATATCAAATCTTAATTACAACATAAATCCATATTTTGTTTTACACATTTATATATAATTACTAATTGTGTACTTTATTCACTGCTAAGATTTAAGATTATTCATTTCTTTTTGCTCTGAGCTGTTAAGTAATTTACAACAAATGTTTTTGTTTTCCCAGAAATAATTCTTAACCCTAGTACAGTATAGAGTATATACAATAACCAAGGAAAGAAATTTCTACTTGAAAATTGCTAGAGTGATTTCAATTTCATCCAGGGAGTTGGAGGCAAAAAAGTAAGCATTAGATATTTTAAAATCTGGATGAATATTTTAGACAATATAAATTAAAATAACCTACTAGGTAATGTCATTCAAATCTAAACTTGATTATTTTTGCTCCTCCTGACATTATTACAATCACACATTCTTCCCATAGCTAAAAAAGGTTTCTAAAAAAAGGTTAAAAAGGTTTTTGTTGTCTTGTTTAGCGCTCACAAGTTGAAAAATGCCAAAACTGCCAAATCATGCCAAATGCCAAAACACTTTCAATATTACAGATACATGTAAATAGACATGTTATAATATTAATACAATAATACACAGAAGAGGTTTTGTTTTGTAAGGTAAGCATTAAAAAAAATCCAGATTCTGCTCTTAACTATGTGTGTGTGTGTGTGTGTGTGTGTGTGTGTGTGTGTGCGCGCGCATTATGTTGGTCACGATAACAGTTTATAAATACAGTCACTTTTCTTCCAATCAGCCATTCTTCTAGATGACCTCCAGTCAAGATGAAAAAGGAAACTGTAAGAGAAACTCGCATTGTATTTGCTTTGACAAGCTGTAACCGAATGACAAATCTTTAACAAATGTAGAAGTGCGCAGTAGTCCACTTTAGTTCTGACTCACATTGTCACACTAGGTAGAGCTAGAGCTCCCTGCACTTTCCTTTCAGTTTTAGACCTTTTGCCTGAGAGAAATCTCAGCATGGTTTATTTGATTGGTAATTAAAGTTAGTACCTAAAGGCTTTTTAAGACATTATACTTCCAGGTTCCAACTATACTGCTCACAAAAATACATTTTGAAATATCCTCTATTTTTTGTGAGCAGTGCAGGTAGAGAGTCATAGAATACACCAGGCGACATTTAGGAGTGCCATGCTAGATATTTTATGTATACCATGCCAGATATTTAAAACAACGGCATTTGAAGTCATAACCATTAGGTCCATAACAACTACTATCAAAGTACCTCAAACAGATAAGAGAACCCATTTGCCATTAGTGATAAAATACCAATACAATAGTTCAACATATTGTACCTTCAATACACAATTATATATTTTTCGAATGAATTGTAGGCTAAAGTGAATAATAAAGATACTGACATGCAACAGCACATTGATTTTTGAATTACATTAGATTGATTCTTGAGTTTTCCAATATACATCTGAATCTGAATAAATCCCAAGATGTACTAACATACTACATTGTGTGTAACGTCCACTACTGATATCCTTTGAGTAACTGACTCACTGCATGGGAGTTATTAAGCCACGAAAAATGTTGCCAGACAGTAGGGGAAATATATGTTCAAGTGCAAGATCTGAACTTTATCAATCAACATTATGGTAATGCCATAGAACCTCAGCAAATCAGACTGAAAGATATGTCAGATTGGATCCAATACAGATTGAGTATCAGCTGGATACAGGTTCTGCTGTTTTTAAATATCACTTATCTCTAACTTAGGATGATTATATTGCCGTGCTCCCCTGGCTAATTCAGTGTGACATAGTATTCTGCTTGTCAACTAGATTCAAACACTGCATGTGTAATTTTGTGTGAATACTCCTATATATACAAACAAAACACTCAGGAATGGCAGAAAGAACTACATCTAGAAAATAATTTAAATCTATTTAATATTTTTACTTGTTTTAATTTCATACTCTTAGGAACTATTTTCAAGCATTGTTGTCATCAAGACAATATAGTGATAAATAGTGATTAAACAACCAGACTGCATTGTCACTGTATGCTGGGGTATAATGTATTTACTGGTATAACGTACAATAACATTTTTCTTGTCACACATCTGAGTGCAGCATCAGTGCCACTGTAGCAGAGACTGAAAAAAGCCAACAATGGAAGCTCAGTGGAACTGGAATCTTACCCTGAAAGCACTGAATCCGTAGCCCAGAGCCCTAACCACTGAGTCACCAGTGGCAGTAGTACATGTAACTGTAGTTCAGACTGTTTTGTTCTCACTGAGAATTATTATTCAGGGATGGCAGCCATGGTGTCCCATTTATATAGTGTGAAGCACACATAATGTGAGTGTGTGTGTGGTCCATATTTTCAGAGATAGATACATTTCTGAATAACCAAGTTATAGATTACATATAAAATATAATATAATCTGTGTTTCTTTCATTTGAATTCACATAATCACTGAATATGTGGTGTGTCATGATACAAACACACACACAAACAAATATATAAAGCTGAACTGCAACATTTCTTGGAAAGGTTAAAGAAGGCTTAATGGACAACTCTCTAGGGGAACAAACAGAAGGGAATCTGAAATACAATCCAACTTAACTTTCTCCCATCTTTGTGTATGTGCGTGTGTGTGGTAGACCATGTTTATATACTGTATTTTTGTGGGGACAAAAATCAGACATTTTTGACCTTGTGGGGGCATCTGGTTGATCAAAACACAACAAACAATAAACGAACATAAAGAAAATAACATAATTCTTACTGGTTACTGAGGTTAAATGTATGGCAAAATCTCTAGACAGTGAATTAATCTGCTATAGTGATACATAAGGTCATATACAATAAGGTCAATTAAAGTAATAATAAAGATAATAATACACAATTGTGGATGTGTGCATGCGTGCAAGCTGGCTCTCCTAATAATAATAATAATAAAAACAACAACAACAATAATAGTAACAATAACAATGATAATAATAATGTGCACAGTGTCTTGTTCCCCCAGGTTTAGTCTGTTGTTCCACAGTCTCTTTATGCCCTTTTCATGCAAAGCCCCTACTCCAGTTTAGGAGTTACGCAGGAAAGCGAATGCTTTCATAAAGTCATGGTCGCTTATCATCCTTTTCCTCTAGCATATATACTGAGAGAACAGGCATGCACAGAGGAACAAACTACATTCCCTATATAAATCTACCACAACAAATAAAGATATACATGTTGTTTTTCCAGTGACAGGATATGAAAGAATCAGACTCATTAACATCATATCAATTTGACTTCGCCTTTGCATTTTACAATTGGAAGCCCTTTCATGGTGTCTGGTGTTGTATGGTGTATGTTGCATGTAACAATTGTACGGCATTCAACAAATTTTAATTAAGCCTTAGATTCTTCACTGTCACATTTAAATGCAACTACAATAGGATATTTGAATTAGAATTTTCTCATAAGAATCTCAAAATGTAACTGTTTGTTTTTTCCTCTTGAGCCTCACTGTCCTAACTCACACATAACTGTAAAGGCTTACAACCACTTGTACACACGCTTAATATCACACCTCAGTGAGCACACAGAATAAGCCAGCATATCATATCTGTACAATGTGGATTTAGCTATAGAGAGAAAACATGACATTTTACCCCAGGCTATGAAATACAAAGTTAAATAAAAGTAATAGAAAAACAACTACAATGAGGAGACTTCTAAATGTGAAGAGCATTCGTGCATAACTTTGAAAAGGTTTTGCTTCTGCTGTTGTAACTAAGCGAACCACTCTCTGATTGGCAGAAAGTCTGAGCTCAGTGACATTTAACATGATATTCATTGTTTGAGATTAGTTGATTACTTAACTACATAAAAACCAACACTGGACAGGATGCCAGTCTATCACAGTCCATGCTCACACACATCAATTCACTTACCCACTGCTGTGGAGAAAACTGCCCAAACAAGACTTTGGAATGTAGGAGTAAAGCAAAGTACCTGTTAACAAACCCCATGGGGAACACACAAATTCCATTTAGGCAGTGGCCAGACTGGGTCTCAAACTACTGCTATATACTGCCTAGACTTTGGCTTATTACTATGGCCAACATGAGTGTTATAAAGTTTACAGGACGTTAAACAAGTAGTTTCAAGCGCTTTCCGTGCTATTCATTTATTTACAGCATTACTACAATGTTACTACAAAAAAGATGCAAACTTCAGATACAAAACATTTCTTTGCCCATATACAATATTTGAAACATTTTGAAAAAAAATGTGCGCATTACATTTTTGTGCAAAATATTTCTTAACTCCAAGGTAAGAAGTAATGTGAAGATCAAATAGCACTTATCAAACAGCAGATGAACTTTCTGGTGGATGGAGAAAATGGGTCCACCTTTCTGTTCATGCCTGGCTGTTTCACTGCGATTGGAGCACAACAATGAAATGGATCAGCTTTTTATCAAAGACCCTTTGAAGCCCTTGGCTCTCAGCAGTAAATGTCAGCCCTAGGAGTAAATCACAGAAGTGAGTTCTCAAAGGCCAAAGTGCAGTATGTAAGAATGGCCATGGCCATCTCTCGCGGCACTGCTAAGTACAGACATGCAGGATATATAACTGGCTAAATAATCTTGTAATTATATACTACTGTATGCATAAGAGGACACATTGCACCATTTAAATATGGAAATGGTACCTACTGTTTTGTATCCTAATTCAGATCACTCACTAATAAGGCTTAATGAGCACAGGTCACCTGACTGATTGTTCTACAGACTATTGCCTTACAGGACAGTCTCCACTAACAGATTACTTAAACTTTACATTACAGTACAGTGCTTTTGACATGATAAGATGTTATGATTCATTTGTGCAGGGAATCATCCTTTGTGAATGCAAGAAACCATGGCGTTGTCTTTGATAACTGTTATGATAGGGTGTTTGGACCCAAGTATGTGGGAGAGACGAAACCCACGGTGTATAATAAGAATGGGGAAATAATATATATTAACTATAAAAGAGGAAAAAAGGGGAAAAATCCCTAAATAATAAAAAGAACTTAAAAAGGGAAAAAAGTACGCAGCTGTGTTGTGGCGTGGAGGACTCGGGAACGTCAGGGGCACGGAGGATTCTGGAATGCCAGAGGGCGAGCATGAGCTAGAGTGCATATATAAAGCGTAAGCACAAATAAATCGCGAGAGGTGCCGTAGGCAACCGGCTGGAGTGAGGCTCGAAAAGTGCCCAGGACGGAAAGAGCGTGATCTCAAGCATGCGAGGAGCGCACGGAGAAACCAAGCCGGGGTGCGTCTCAATCGGAGCGCGCAGCCGGCTGGAGTGAAGCTTGATTGGAAACAAGCGGGTACGGATTGGGAAACCCTCAATCTATACCTAACACTAGATTACCTCGAGAGTTATCTCCATACACATCCTTTAGCACTATTAGCCCCCAGACGTTACCAACTGACCATACTGACCAAGCGAACGTCTAGTGTGTCGAGGTGTGTGCGTGCCGGTGGTTAAGCTTGCTGGAAGTGCAGAGACGACCTGGCCCCGAACAACGCTAGTAGCCCCGCTTAAATAAAGGGGCACCAGGTGTTCATAATCAGGTCGCGAATTTAACCCAGGATATAAACCGCCTTGCCGATCGATCTGTAACGTTGAGTATGGTGGAACGCTCCGTGGCATAAGGTAGGAACTCTAACAATAACCAGCTGAGATTCTGTTTATACTGCCAAACTGACCAAGCCACAAGTATCTTCTCTACAACATCAGGTGAATTTAACCCTTTCTTTCCATGGAAGCCACCCAGGTGCTTGTCCCGAGTGGTCACACATAAACCCAGCAGCTGTGATTAAATCCAAGCCCTGATTAGACAAGAATGGATTGCCATCATTTAAGGTTTTGCTCAGAAACTGATATCTAGCATGCCAAGGTGAACTGAAGAACTCTTAAAGAAGAAGGGTCAATAGTAAAAATATTTCGTCTTAAACTGGATGTTGATTTGAGTGTGTGACGCTACAGCATGTTTTGCTTAGATGACTCAAAACGACAATATACCTCCTCCTTTGCATATTGGCCTCAGCAATTCTACACTGTTAGTCCCTTTCTCTGTCTTTTGTTTTCATTTTAAACATGAATACATGTTGTTTATTTAGTTGTTTATATGTCTGTTGATTAAACATGGAGGTTGAGCTCGGGTGCATGCATCTGGATCAATAACTATACGCTTGCATCACTACGTCTGGACCAATTGCTGCATACTTATATCATTCAGGGTACTATGTGGTCAGAAAAGACTCTGAGTATGAGCAAAAAATCTCCATGCACGGTATTGTAATAACTCAAATTTCTTTAAAAATCTTTATTATTTTATAGTTCTAATAACTTTTAGTTCTAATAACTTCCCAGTTCCTGTAGGGTGAACATGCAATAGAGGGGGCACAAGTACTATGAAAGTACTTGCTGCAAAAGTGCTGAATGCCAATCTAAGGCAGCTACAGAAATCAGAATTTGTTCCTGAACATATTTTTTACTGAATGTCTTAGACCACCAAAATAATAATAATCTATAATGACAGCATATAATTCCATTGTCTCTTTTTCAGACTACAACCAGAAAATACAGGAAATTGTATGCAGTGTTAAAAAACATCTTCTATAAGCTAAAGTGGGAAGTATTTAGTATTAGTTCTCCCCTTACACTTGAGCAAGCAGCATCTGACAGCATCATCAGGATGCCGCAAGCATTCTACAGTCAGAAGAAGCTTGATCCTGAATGGTCTCTTTGTAAATGACGCAACCAAGAAATCACTTTTTCAAGGTCAGTACAAAAGAATGTTATGGAGTAACGTTCAAGTATAACATGTTTGGGTTGAAAACTCAACAATATGTTATATATGGTCATTACACAATTGCTAAAACAACAACTATGGTCAATACTTTTGCCCAGTATTGTACATCCAACAGTAACAAAAAACCCAACAGGTTTTACCATTAAAATCATTGACAAATGTAATGAATAACATTGACAGGATCAAGATCTGGGAAAAAATGTGGATCCTATTACAACAGAATATGAAACCATTTAAAATTTGAGCAGATGATGAACTAATCAATAACAGCTTAATGTAATTTGTCCTAGCTCCGTATTACTTACCGTTTCCAACTAGATAGCCACAAAAGGTGGAGAAGTGGCACCAATGGCACTGAACACCCAAGCATCATCACATGGGTAGGTTGACACTCATTTAGATATGCGATTCTTGTGTAGGGTTTGATTATTGTATGTTGTGTTTGTTTAATATTAATCTGGACAACTTCAGACAACCAGACAACGTAAGTTATAAATGTGAAGTCAATGGCACAAACAAACATGATAATGATGCTGTAATTTATCTACAGCTCACCCATGAGCATTTATATTAACTGCAGGACATTTTAGGACATCATATTGATACGGCCTGCCACTACAAGAACTTGAACCCAACTAAGGTGTTTATTTGCTTTGTTTGAAGCATCAAACACACAAGGGTTGCAGTGACTTTTCAAAGTGAATGTTACTCTTATATGATGCATACTCTAAAAGTTAATCTCTTAATGGCAATGGTATTTCTGAATTGTGGATATTTCAGCTATTTCAGCAGGATAATGCAATCTGCCATTTTGCAAACATTGTTAAGCAATGGTTTGAGGAACATGAAAAATGGTTGGGGGTGTTGACTTGGCTTTACTGACCTCAATCCTATCATCTGTGGAATGTGAGTAAAATGTCAGAAGGTCCCAACTAGCAGCTTACAGGACATAAGTGTAACTACTATTACACTTATTAATGTTTATGTCGTAGACATACAGGACGCCTTCTAAGGTCTTTTGAGGACGGTAGTTTTAATCATTGAATATAAAAACCCTGACTCCCATTCTTTAAATACTTTAAAATGTGTAAGGAAGTAAATAAAGGTTTTAGCAAATGTCATATTTTACTCTGATCATGGTCTTCAGCAAGTATTTTCACAAAAGTGCATTTGTGCCAGATTTGTTTTCTGTTCTCAAATCAGTTTCTTCCGTTAAGCTTGCACAGGGGAATACTGTAGCAATATACAAACAGCACTTTCTTTTCCACAGACTGTGTTAGACAGGAGGTAAACAAACTAGTCTGAAACTGCAAAGTGGCTCGGCAAGACAGCTCCTGCATCCCTGATTTAGCATATGGTAAGATGCATACTATCACAGAGCAAGCGTGCACATGCACCCAATGATATGGTTGGACGTTGAAATAGTAGATCAACAGTCATAAGTTTCTACCGGATGGCAAAGTTTTAGGCATATTTTATAAGTACAAACATAGAAACTAATAAAGAGTTAGCTGCTTAATAAACAACCTCTCTGCCAAGGTAAACAGAGCATCACCTTGCACTTTATTAGAAAAAAAAGAAAAAATGTTAACATGGATAATATAGAGCTGTGAAGAACTGGAAACTTAACCTACAAAATCAACATCAAGCTTATTTCATAATACAGTATTTATTGAATAATGTATTCAAATTGAAAAACAAATACGAATACAGGTACTCTCCATTTTACGGTTATATCTTATCTTATGATATTTTTTAAATCTAATTATACGCAAATCTACTCATTCAGCAAAACCGTTGTGATTGCAACAATAATAATTTGAGTTTTTCATTTTCAATACATTATGATATTCAATATTGTATTATAAAATTATTGACTTTGACCAACTGTACCTTAATGTAAGCGTTTTAAGCATTTTTACGGTAGTTACGCTATGATATATAAACTACATATTAAACTCTTTTGTTTACAATAAATTCAGTTAAATTAGCCTGGTCAAAAATTGTTACTAACTGCTACACAAGCTTATCCTCCACATCCTTTAGTGATATGAATACTGAATAGTACTGACACAAACATTGCGTTTACTGGCATTTTTAAATGCTCTTAGAATCTTTTTAGACTTATAACTGCTTACAAAGTGTATGTGAAAGTGCATAAAATTAGAGCTTTTCTACTCACAGTAACCTGTATTTAAATCAGGCTTTTAACTCTAAATGCACATTTAACATATCACCTTCAGCCAACCCTCAATTTAGCCCCCACTTCTTCTCTATGATAGCGCTGTTATTACTTTTTAAATCTTAATTTATGGTTAAAAAGAATACATGATAGCAAGCAGAAAGGTAGAACTAAAATAATGGTAGAACTGGCATAAAAAATGCCATCATAGTAGTGTGCATAAACATATGTCCCGCCATACTGGTTTAAGCTTACCTATGAAGTACGAAAGCAGCACGGCAAGCAGGACAGCGGCAGCAATGGCGGACATGGCGGCACATTTCCAGCTGCAGTACTTGGAAGGTTTCTTGAGCTTGAAGGAGCTTCTGGAGAAGGTGTTTCTGGGCAGGAGGCGTGGTGGAGGTGAGTAGACAGAACCACCGGCGAGGGGGTAACCAGGAGAGGAGCTGCTGAACAGGGGAGTGGTTCCCGATGGTGTCTTAAACAGGAAGTGACTGCAAGAAGAGGAGACACGAAGCTGATATAAAATAAAGCAAAATCCAGTAACACTTTCTATACATCTAATATTCATTATGTATTATAAGTGCATTTATCATGTATTACAAAGCTTATACAAACACTATGTGGACAGAACTACTAAATAAGTGGTTTAGCTGTTACACAAATGTGGATATGGATTAAATGAAGCATGCAGCTATGAGACCTCAGTGATAGTAGAATGAGTCACCTACATGATCCAGTGACTTTCCACAAGTCACTTAAATAAAGTACTACTTCTGTCTAAAGCAGCCCCTATAAGCACTGTTATTGTAAAGCACAATCATGTATTATCAGCAACAGCACAGCCATAAATTGGTAGCAAATACAAGCTCACAGAATGGGACTGTCGAGTTAAAAAACTGATAGCGTGTAAATATTGTCTGTCCTCAGTTGCAACAGTCAGCTGCTTGGAGGAATAACAAACACTATAAAACTGATTGTTTTCATGGTGCTGCAGTGGCTAGCACTGTCACTGCATAGCTCCAGAGACCCAGGCTCAAGACACATCCCAGCCAGTATTTCCTACCACATGCATTAGGTCAGTTGTCATCACCAAAACTGTGTCAGTGTTTGTGTGTTTGCTCGCATAGGCATTTGCACTGTGATGGACTGTTGTCAATTTAGGGTTAGTTCCTTCCTTTGAGAGCAAAATCTTGTGAGCAGTGAGTGACAGCCATAATAGTGTAAATCACAAAGTGTCAAGACTCTAAAGCAAAGGAAATGTATTGTTTTACCTTTCAAGATCAAGTATAAAACTCAAATACTGACAGAAATATAACATTAAGATGAGGAGCATTCAGAACAAGTACATGTAGTATTGACTTTAAAACTAGTCTTCACTATATCATTTGTTGTATGCTGTTTATTATTGTAATTACCATCTGCTTTGTTTTGTTTTTTTGGTCATATATCTGTCCCCAGATGAGGGGGAAATGATTGAAATACATTATAAGGTACAATAAGGATACTTTGGAAAAACAGCTTTGGAAGTAAATAGAATGCTGCTTACGTAATTAGCATATTAACAGCCTGATTCTGATTAATGTAAGTAGCCAAATTGCTCAGTAACATTAGTTATAATCAAATGTTTTATTAATATCAATTTAGCTAAATGTGCAGAAACCACACTATCCTGCATATAAATATAATTAAAGTGAAGACTGACTGCACTAGATAGGTGCTAACAAGAAAGTTAAGCAACCATCAGAACACTTGACTACACACCAACATATACTGATTTCTATGGTGCATGAAAATAAATAACTGATGTTAGAAAACAGGGTTAGTCTTACTGCCTCTACTCTTTGACTCCACTGTAGCTAAGAATTTATAATTCTGACGTTGTTTTCATATGCACATTCAAGATTCCTACAGAATACACTAATTCTGCTCAGCATGACTCTCACACACTTAGTCTGGGCATCAGTAACCCTGCGAAGTCTAAACATAAACATGTAAGTGGTCTGGCCACAAAGATGCACACGCACACACATATGCACACTGTAAGAATAAAATATGTCGACATATAGCCTTTTGTCTTTATGACCATGCCAAAGCAGCATATGCGTGAACTAGAATTGGCACTTGGTAACAAAGGGCCTTAAAGCTTTCCAATGTATGAGTTTGTACGTATGTGCACGGTGCAGATGGAATGGAAATGGTGTGTGACCGGGGAGCATTGATGAGCTTTAAGCCTGGCTCAGGAACTGCTTCTGTGTTAAACTAGCCTCAAATCTATTTCCATCAGCCCTGCTCAGGACAGGAAGTCCAGACTGACACAAAATGACCTTAGCTTGGCACCCTGCTTATCCTCCAACTGCTGCCTCATCTACCTTCAAACGCTGAGCTATGAACAGCCATGCCAAAACAGCTCAAACACTAGTCTGCCTCAGCCTCCTGCTAAATCTGAGATAATACTCACGTTCTGTCACCGGGATTCTTCTACAAAATGGCTCATAGATTTTAATGGACTTTGCAACAGTTTCAAGGCATAGATTTCCAGTGCAACTATAATTTTACACTTTGCTACCAGTGCTATTATTTTCAAACTTCATCAGTGTGCAGACTTGATGTTATATACAATATTGACCATAATATTGGCTATGGCATTTCTACAGAAAAAGTACAAATGACATGGTTTGAGTTTAATCCAATGTACTTTATTCTACTGTTGCATTTGTGTTTTTTTTATTTACTTAATTTCATATTATTTTAAACTTAATAAGCTATTATTCACAAATAACTTATATCATAGCCTATAGGACTTTATTTTGGTATCCTTAATGTAATTTAAGAAAAGTGGATTGCATGTACAAAGCAGGAATCTAAGGTGAGTCACAAAAACAAACATGAATCCCAGTCTCAGATTAAATTTGAGCTTCAAACAGCCACCGATTCAACTGTAACTAATCCACCAGTCTATTTTTTACAGCCTCTCGTGCCTAGCTTAGTCTGACACAAATTGAACAGAAACAAATGTGGCAGTTTTTAATTCTGACATGATAGCTTCACAGTGATGAACTCTATTAAAGGAAGGCAGAAAGTGTGTGTGACTGTGCAGTCTGGGCTGCGAGTAAATGACTGGATAAAGGCACTCAACTGGATATAGAGAAAATCCTCTTCATTACCTGCCCTGTTGCCTCACTGTACATATGTGCATGTGTGCTTGATTTCCTTTTGAAGTTGAAAAGGAGCCAATTCTTACCATGCGTCTTTACCGTCTTACCAGCTTTACTGCTGTCAGCTTAGACATTTTACAATCAATTCAGCCTATATTATGTGAAGAGTGTGTGTGTGTGTTTGTGTGCATGCTTGTGCGTGTATCCTTTGCATGTGTGTTTGTGTGCACGCATGTGTCCTGTGCGTGCAAGTGATATGTAAAAATGTATTTATAGATTTTTATTTGACAAGACATCTATTATTTAAATTACAATGTACACCCATTTACTTTGGGGAGTATATCAAGTACAGGTATGTGGCATTAAATGGCCAACCAATAAACATCCGTGCACTTTAATGACAGAGTGGTCACAGGAAGCACACTCCACACAGGCGGAGCTCAGGGTCAGGATTGAACCGAGGATCTTAGAGCTGTGAGGTGGCAGTGCTAACCAACTGGCTTAACAATTATAATAAAGTATAACAAAAAATTTTATCTGTCTTTTAACACTAGACGCTGTCTATAGCCAGGCAATCAATGCTGTAAAGTCCCTCTTTTCTGTGTGTGAGTGTGTACATAACTATCTGCCTTACCAGACATGTGCTCACTACAATATATGAGGCATTTTATTTTATTTCAATATCGCTGTACATTTAAATAGCCTGCTATCCAAACTGCTAACCCACTATAACAATTAAAATATAAACCAAAGTAGATGTTGTTCTGAAATGCTTTTTACCTGTAGATATGCCCCTTGACTTCCATGTTGTCAGTAGTACTTATAAGATAAGTTTTGTTAATTGTATTTTGTATCGTCTACTTCCAGATGAGTCAACTGGAAGATCCTATAGAATGTGCACCTGGATGTTACATATGATGAACGAACCCTGAATGTTACTTGTATGCATTGTGCAAAAAGTATTTTATTGGTGGTATAATGACCATATATATGCATTCATTCATCCATTATCTTGATCCATTATCTTAGCAAGTCAAGACAGGAGGAACATTTAAATATATAAGCTCTACAGTGACTTATTTAAAAGCTTTGTAAATAATAGTAACCATGTTTGTCCTGCTACCTTTTCCAGATTTTCTGACAGGTTTGAGTGTGACAGTGCTATGCAAGGTCATTACACCATGAGCAGACTGACATGGCAATTGATCAGGACAAGACCTAGTGCAACTCCTGGGTGATTACTGGGAGTGTTCATGTAAAGAATGGATGATGCATATAAGATGTGCTCTATACTTGATTTACAACAATAGCTCTGTGAAGCAACAGGACCCTGTCTGTATTCTGGCATAGACCTTTGAACACCTTTGAATTTAAAATAGAATAATTGTATAATTTATGGCACAGCCATACCCAAACTGATTCTATTTAGGCTTCTTGTGGTTCTTCAAACTCCCATGTACAAACCAATATGCATGAATCAACTGTGCACAGGTATAAAAACAAACTTCTAGTCAAAATTTCTAGCTGTTACATGTATGCTTAGTCACTGGGGAAAATTTGTGTGCTCTCAACCTCTAAGCAGAAAGTATATGTCAGTGGTGTGGAAGGACAGAACCAGAGGGACGGATGAACAAAAGAGATGGATAGTAAGAGACAGATAAAGGAGTAGGCAGGACAAGGGGCCAATAAAAGTGTTACAGCAGAGACAAATTCACACATTGATCGGACTGCAGTCGTTAACCTTAGCTCAAGAAATATACTGTATCCAGGTCCCAACTGTCACTCTCAAACTCAGTACACACACATAGTCTTCTTGTACTGCTCACAAAAATTGATATTAATGAAAAATCCCCTAGTTTTTGTAATTAATTTGTATATGTTACTGAAGCTATATCATACCTACATTCAAACCCCAGCCTTATCCAAAATTACCAAACTTATATTACACAATGTCAAAGGGCCATTTATTTCTATCATCATAAACTACAAAATGCTGTTAAAAAGGAATTAAAATCACTTACACAATGTATTCTGTAAAACTGCAGTTTTTTGCCGGAAGTTGTCAGAACAGCATATTACATACCATACTTAGCAGTGCTATATGGAATATTTTGGTGTACTGTTTATTGAGTAAATAGCCTAAATACTATAGTGTTTCTCATATGTAGTGATGTTCTTTATTTATTGCTATTTAAGAATGGTAAAATCATTTCACTTCAAAGCTGCATGCAGCACATGAATTCATTCAGCCCCTCCTTACTACAACATGCTCTCAAACTGTGTTTATGTGACAGGTGCTACTTATTTTTTGCTATATTTACAATCCAGGCATATTTACAGGTATTTAAAAAAAATGCAGAGAACTGACTAGAAAGTGTGCATAAGCTGTGAGAAGATGCAAAAAATGAGCACATTTAATTCTGGTGTTCTGTGATACAAATACACTGTACTTCTTACTCAGATTGTTTCTCCCCTGGGGTGTGTGAGCTTTCTGCCTCATGTAGAAACTAATTCTCAAAAAGAAACGAATTTGCAAGTGTGCCACGATCCACGGTTCTAAAGTTCACAGGATTTTATCTGAGTGGTAAGAACTGTTCATTATTATTATTATTATTATTATTATTATTATTATTATTATTATTATTATTATTATTATTATTATTATCATCATCAT
>JAUZST010049861.1:0-25039 GCA_034779995.1 Parotocinclus haroldoi | reverse complement strand
TTTGCACCTTTGATTTTGATCTCTCTCCACACACACCCCCCCCCCCCCCCCCCGCCCCCCGAAAATGTTATGGCTTTCCCCAACACAGTCATAAAAGCACATTAATGTATTTTCTACACTAATTGTCCATAAATTAAAAAAAAACTTAACATGTGTATAGCAGTCAGGGCATTTACATTCACTTCCTAGTCAGGTAAAGGGGAAATTTTCAGGTTTACACTACCAAAGCAAAGCTTCGATTTTCAATATGAAATAATCAAATTCTTCATTTTCTTGAATATATGTTCGGTGCCAGAGTCTGTGCAAAGTGTTTCGATAACCGTTTAGCATCCAATTCCAAGGTTACCCGTTAAGAATTCCCCTACCTGGTCTATGTAAATAAACCCAAATGAAGTGAAACCTTTTAAGAATGAGCGCTTAACCATGCACTTGGACACACTGGCAAATCAGATTGAAATCGGGTAACTGGTATACATGCTATTAGTACTCCGATTACTAGATAAAATCCAGCTCTCTTTATCAGATTATTTATTTAATCTTATTTTTAGATCGGAGTATGCTGCATATGTGACCACTTGAGTAATTAGAGAACTGAAAAATTCCGAGCATTATAAGATTATAAACTGCATGTACACCCACAGTTTAGACTTGGGAGTATTTTCAGTATTTTCTCTAATACATTTAGGTATCATTTGTGTGCAGTTGACTTGTGGAAATAGCCTTTAAATTTGAAGTTACACTAACATAAAAGACTGTGACTATTGTTAAGCGGTGCACAACTGTAGTTATGTATTGATAGATAATTCCAGTAGAAATCTATAACTATCTTATCCTTACCTTTTACAGGCAAATCTTTGCTTCGTGGACATTGATAACCACTGCATTGAACTTCCCGAGGACTTCCCTCAGTTCCCGAACAAGGCAGAGTTCATCCAGGAGCTGAGCGAGGTGCTTACAGCCTATGGCCTGCCACCAGAGGGGGGCACTTCTTCACTTCCACCCACCTCCAACAATGTGGGTGTTTCTGGGACAGTACTGAAAAGTGAAGCTGTGAGAGACCTGGTAGATGATGGGAGGAATGGGAACCTGCCGGCAGACGTTCAAGAACTTCTGCAGGGAAACCCAACTCTGGAACGTCTTCAGGCTCTTTCAAAGCGCACCGGAGTAAAGGTCGCACGTTTAGAGGCACTGGTTGGTGGACAAAAATCTTTAGCCACGGAGAACACGGGGATTACAAGGACTGCCGTTGAGGAAGAAGAACTGAAGAATGCAAAGCTAAACGTGCAGCTTAGGGAAGTGTTTGCTGGCCGCTTTGTCACAATGTTTGCTGATTATGAAGCATTTGTCATACAGAACTCTCCAGACCTGGAATCCTGGCTTTCCAACCGTGAGCAAATGCACAACTTTGACAAGGTGATGAACAACGAAAGATGCACATATATTGTTATTAATATGGACATGTCCACTGGTCACGTTATTAACCCTCCTTGTTTCTACACTCCATTGTCAATGTAATCAGTTTCACTTAGCATATAGATGCACTTTGGATGTTTCTACAATGACAGACTGCAGTCCATTTGTTTCTCTACATAATCCACTTGTTATTCTAATTTCTTCTGTTGGGGTGGATTAGGGAGCGATGAACTGGCACCAACCAACTGGTTCCAGCGTTGCACCCTGTGCCACCGGATAGGCCCTGGCCCTCTGTGACCCTGAATTGGATGAATGAACTAATCAGCAAGTAACAGTAAACGACAAAAACAAACAATAAGGCAGATGGTTAGAAAAGCCAAGGTCAGCTATTACAAACATGCTAAACCTGCTTTTACAACAGACCACCTGAATTCTTCCCGCATCATATAGTAGAACCGTCACAGTGTATTATAGACTTGTTTTATACTGTTGTGTTATATAGAGGTCTTTCTTGTTACATTTTATTTGATAAAGAGGTTTTTATTTATTTCAGGAAGAAATCCCTTTAGGCAGTGTTTACAGGTTTAATGTTTTAAAAGCCTAGAGACTTTTGCCGAACTGGTGATGTGGTGGTACCTGGTTGCCCTGATCTGGCTCATAAGACTTTCCCAAGTTAATCGATTAATCGTTGACGTCGGTCATGTTCCCACATTTATGCATCCTTGTTTTCTATTTCCGATGTCCTTTTTAGGCTTCCTTCCTGTCCGACCAACCAGAGCCATACCTGCCTTTCCTGTCTCATTTCATTGAGACCCAGATGTTTGCCACCTTTATTGACAACAAGATCATGTCCCAGTGGGAGGAGAAGGACCCCCTGCTGCATGTTTTTGATGGACGAATTGAAAAGGCCCGTCTCTACAACGTGCGCATCCCAAGCCTACGCTCCTCTGTCTACCAAAGATGTACCTTCATCAAAGAATCTGGTGAGCCAGTAGTTTTGCTTTAGGACTGACCCCTACAAGGGGCGTAGGATTTGGACCCCATTTCCTTTGTCCACCCATATTGACCCAGTTGTTGAATCATCTTTAGATACAGCAGTAGGTAGCTTCCTACTTCTTGTTACAAATGTCTGCTATTTTCTACTTTTTACATATATAAACAAGATACGATTTCAAAACAAGTTAAGAGATACTTGACTGATGTTGACAATGTTAGGGATTTAAACCAGAGCACTGCCAGGCTGCCACTGTGTGATCCTTTGAGCATGGTCTGTAAACCTCTTAGCTAGAGTTGTTCATTGTAATGTGTTGTTTAATAGCAGAACAAACATGCTGAGGTTTTAGCAGAGTTATTAGAAAATCTATGTACCGTTTCATTTTTGAAATATTCATTATTCATTTCAGGAAAGTGGTTGCAAATGTGAATGTCAGAAGAGTCAGAGAGGGAGTAATAGGAAAGAGCTGCATTAAAGGCTTGCACAAAATGTTCTTCTTCAGCCAATCATTATAATGAAGCACAATTTTATGATCCTTAAAAATGGGACAGAGAAGCACAGGACACTGGCACTGTACTGTCATCTTATTGGATTTTGTGTGCATGTTGTCATCTTAGTTTAAACCAAGTTGCTGCTTTTAGATTTACATCGGAACCAAACTGGTTTGTCATTTGTTACATCCAATTGTCCGATAATGAAAAAAAAGAGATCTTTAAGCTTGTCTGGGATTTTGATCATGATATTTGGATGATAATTTGGCAGTCTTTGATCTAACATATACAAAAGTTTTTTGACTTCATATATCTCAACTGCCTAAATTGGCACAGATCACACTAAATTCAAGAAGGAAAACATTAATGCTGAATAATTGATTTGAGAACTTCAATACAGACTTGTCTCTGATTGCATTCATGTTCAGCTCAAGCCATTGAACAGCGACTGATGAAGATCGACCACACAGCCATCCATCCCCACTTACTAAACATGAAGATCGGCCAAGGCAAATACCAGCAGGGCTTCTTCCCCAAGCTGCAGGCTGACGTACTTGTTTCAGGCCCAACCAGCAATAAGTGAGTAATGACTTGATGACATATTTGTACACAAGTACACACTATTGAGAGAGACCGCGAGGGCGAGCGTTCCGTAGAGGCGTGTGTCTGTCCCCTCTAGTTTAACCCTTTTATCATCCAGTCCACCCACACTGTTTGCTTGTCTGTAGTTATCAAAAGGTGGTGATTAGCAAACGGGTGAAGTTCATATCCAGTCCACACACTTCTTTAAACATTATTATTATTAGGATGACTTGGAGTAAAAAATGAACTGTTGGTGTCCATTTTACAATATCAAGATTTTTATTAAGACGTGGGGCAATAGGGTAACTGGAACAAAACGGGTTATAGCGTCTAATTAGATAACTAGAAACTCTAGAGTGCCTAAAGTGTTTGAACTATGGAAAAAGAAAAAAAAACTATGGTAGAGTGAGGATGGTAGAGAGAAAAGTAGACACTAAAGACAAGGAGATGTTAAGAGAGAGAGAGAGGAAAATGGAGACTAATTAGAGGCAGAAACTGAGGGTTGTTTACAAACATTTGGCCATACTAATTGTGGAAATGCATATTGCTTGCAGAAGGTTTAAAAAGAGTTGGATAGTGAGAGAGAATGAGACGGACACAGAGAAAACCACCATTTAATTTATAATCTCTTGAGAAAAAGGATATTCAGATAAGAGATGTTCCCAATGATGTCAAAAACAGTGTTACCCTTTTGAAGAAATACTAACATTCACACCATATTTATTAGACTTTTGCTGCCTTAGAAATTTCATTTCATTCAAACTGTATCATTATTTTGGCTTTTATAAGGAAGCTGAAAATCAACAACCTGGTACATCAACTAAACTGTCAAAATCAGTTTAATGGCACTAGGCCTCAACTGGGTTTGAACCCTGGCTGGTTCCAGCAGGTGGCTCTACCCACTGTGAGAAACACCTCCGGATTTTTCAGGTCTGAATCAAGACAGGAGCTTGACTGTGCTGCTGTGTGTGTGTGTGTGTGTGCTCCTAGTGCCGGGTCCAAGTACAGATAAATGTGTTAGGAATGGCATCTGGCTTTAACCTGTGCCAGAGCTAATAATTGAATGGTTGGTTGGTCGGCTCCTACAAAAAGTAGCAAAAAATATATATATATTTTTTTTTTCCTTGTAATCTTTCTTCTATGTGAAGACAACAAGGGCCAGAAGAGATGTGTATTACCCAAGAAGCACGTATGAAATAATGAGTGGTCATGTGCCGATTTCTTTTTCCAGTTCCAAGTTTTGATTCCAATTAACTTTCCGTCTAGGACTTCTAAACGTTTTTCTTCAACTTTTTTCTTTTAATGGAAACTCAAACAGGCTGCTGGCTTGTATGTCTCTGCACTCTTGCTAGCTTTACCTTTTAACCTCTTTGCCTTTGTTTTTTTAATTCCACATATTCAGCAGGATGACGCTGTTTTGAATGTATTATTAAATTAATTGTTTCGTATGTTTTCCGTGTTGTTAATCCATGGCTTATTTTTACCATGTGCAGAAAATGCAATGCAAAAACCTCTTAAGGCATTTTGTGGTTAGGAGAGACTAATGGCATGATCGCACTGCATACCGTCCAATTCCAGTCACCAGCAGATCGATTGGTGCGTCTCTAGAAAACAGAAAAAAGATGGCCATCTCTGAAAGTAACATGAGGCAGAATGTACACTGTTGATTCAAATAAAGACTTGAAACCATGTCTGCAGCCATTGGTCAAGCATGGTGGAAAGATTGGAAGTTTGTGGCTGTGTAACAACAGGATTAGGAATCCTCTTGTCATATTGTCCCAAATTATTGGCAATGCCTATTCGCATGAGTGCAACAATAACACATATTAGTGTATGATAAAAATAGTTTGTTAACATTTACGAGATTTGATTCAGCTCGGTGGGTAGAACCGCTGCCTCGCAGCAAGGAAGGTCCCGGGTTCAATCTCAGGGTGGTGTCTACATGCCCTCACCGTGTCTGCGTGGGTTTACTCTGGTTTCCTCCCACAGTCCAAAGAGGTGTGTTAGGTTAATTTATTTCTCTACATTGGCATTGAATTGTGTGTGTGTGTGTGTGTGTGTGTGTGTGTGTGTTTGTGTGTGTTCCAGTAGGTGGTCTAATCGTACTGCCACAGCTCCACGAAGAAAGGACTTTCACCGACAGCAGTCAGATGTTCTCCGGCTAGACAATAACCTCAGAGAGGTGCAGTACGACTGTCTCTTTTCATTCTTGTCATCTTCCCATCCTTTCTCCGCTTCCTGTTTGTTATGGCTGTTTAAATCAGTCTAGATCTTCCTATTCCCCTTCACTCTTTCTTTCTGTAGATTCATTCGATGCCATAACAACAGATTAGCTCTGAATTAGTCATGTTGCATAATTATTTAGTCGTAATAAATGAGGTCATTACAGCTGAAAGGGAATTGTCACATTATTAGGAATATATTGTATATAGGGATATAGGATCTGTCCTCTCTGTTCTCTCAAATTAAAAGAATTTGCTGTGCTTGCTGTGGTCTTTATACGTGTTGCATAGGAAGGATGCACCATGTTCAGTAAACTCTAAATAATTATTGATCATTAAGTGCAGAAGAATGTGGAATCAAAACACTATCAGAGGATATAGATTTTAAACCACACACTTGTATGGACTAATTATGGAGGAACGACTACATGCGGAGCTCTCCTGGGAACTACAGTAGTTCCAGGGTTTTGTTTGGTTCACATGTGCACTGCCGATAGGACTCGTATAGGCTTAGTAAAATTTGGACTTTTATTCATTTTCCACTTTCCATTTTCCTCTCTGTGTCTGTGTGGGTTTAGTCTGGTTTTCTCCCACAGTCCAAAGACGTGTGTATTAGGTTGATTACTCTAAATTGGCATTGACTTGAGTTGATAGATGACAAATCTTGAGATAACCTTTTGTGTGTCGCTGAATTGGCCACTGATGTCGATAGTGACGTTAAATAAGCCAAATAAACAAACACATGGCCACCGGTGTAAAATTATAATTTCAAATGGTGGTTGCCCTCGACATAGGCACTTGGGTCTCTTATGTCTGGACCAGTCAGTATACTCTTGTGTCTGGACCCCTCAAGTGTAATAGTGTCACAAGCAGTCACTACTGGTTCCCATGAGGCAAGAAAGTAGGGTCTAAAAAGTATACGTTTTAAGAGCTAAAATCATCTAATTATTGCAGTGCCAGTGTTGATAAAGGGGCACTTTTTCCAACAGAAAAAGGTCCTTCGTTGTGAGTATTTGCGATTTGTTAGCCAAACAGAAATGTATTGAGAGTCAAAAATAAGTCTAGACAATTTTCCATTTTGTCAGAGGAATGATATTCTCTTGGGTAAACAATACATTGAGAGGAAGTTTTTGGCTCAAGTTCAAGTCACTGTTACAAAAAGAGTTCTGACATCTAAAACAGGTCCTCGGACAAAGAACACTGAATAGATTTATAGCCAAGATTACGTTTTACATTGCAGTCATTCTTGACAAAGACTTTGATAAAGGAGGTGAATATACTCACAAGCTTGCAACCTAACATAATACCAAATGGCAACTCAACAGAATGCTAGCAGCATGCCAACTCAAAGCTGTCAACTGGTGTTTCAAGTTAACTTTGTGATACCAGTTACTGAATTCAGTAAGCATTGCTGGATATTAATTATAAAATTCAAGCTTAAAATTGTCTTATGTCTGTTGGCTTTATATTTTACTTGTGTGTATCTACTTATTTCATTTTCTGTTCTTAACATTTTCTTCAGTTGTTTCTGTCCTAAGTTTGTCTTGCATATATTTATTGTCTGCTTGTCTGAGTCTGTACTTTATTTCCTTTGCATTTTACCCTTTTTGGTTTCTCCGTGCTCTTTTTCCTTTTGTTGTTTTTGTCTTTTGTTTGGTGCATCTGTCCTTTGAATGGTGTGGGCCATACCACTCCACAGCAAGTGGAGGGGTGTTTGGTGGTGCAGAACTCTATGGCTTTCTGGGAGTGGGACAAAGCACCACCCCCTTCTCTTAAGCCACCCAAAAAGTCCTTCTCAGCCTGCTGCCTGGTATGTTGAGACTTGCCTTTGTGTGACCAACTGAACTCGACATGCTTAGATCGTAACCAACACCTACATAACATATAAACCACGTGTAAACTGTGGCAGTCAGGTTATTTTGCCGGAAACTGATCACTTTATTCTTGTTTATACACTTATTGTCCATTTGATCAGGTCCACTTTACCATATAGAGGCACTAGTTTAGCAATTATAGAGTCTGTTTCTCTACATACTGTGCCATTCTCTGTTCTCTAATGGTCAGGACCCTCAGCACTGCAGTGACTCAGCATGGTTCTGGTGTGCTGCATGTGTTGATCTCGTGCGACCGGATCAGACACAGTGGTGTCACTGGTGTTTTTATACACTCTCACTGTGCACTCTATTAGACGCATCCATCCAAATTCCTGTATACCTTGTAGATGTCATGTCACAGACAGTAGCTCATTTGTTGTTACACAGTTTGTGTTCGTCATCCTCTGATCCTTCATCAGTGCTCAAAGGACACGGCTCATGGGGTGATCCATGTACAATTTTGATTAGTAGACCATGTTGGTGGTTTTCTGATCCACTCATTCCAGCTCAGCACACAGTAACACACAGAGTGTCACTGCAGTTCTGAAAATGATCCAGCACCCAAATAGTATCTGATCTATGGGAATAACAAAGTATGTAGAGAAACAGACTACAGTCTGTAATTGTAGAACTTCAGATGTATTCTGTATAGTAAGTGGCAATGTATCTATAAACAAGGTGGTGTACCTAATAAGTGACCAGTGAGTGCACATTAATAATTTAAATTGTACCAAAGTACCATTTAAAATATGACGGGATTTTAAAAACTTCCTGGACTTCAATTTACAGCATCTTGTCACTACCTTTGTGCGTTTTTGCACTGCATTTACACAGATGGTCATAAAATCAGCAGCCCAAATTCATATGATAGATTTTGATGATTTTACTGTAATGTCCAGAAACCTTTAGATTTGTTGTTGTGACGGCGGTACAATGACCATATATAACATTCTCCACAACTGGACCCTTAAAAAAAATCAGACTTTGATTCGTAAGTCCGTAATACTTTTTTTCCCCACTGATCTTCATTTCAATTTTGGTGAGCTTTAGCATATCTTAGCCTTTTCACCCGTCACTTCTTTGAAAAATTGTGTCTTGGCTGATCCGTTTTTAACTGTCGAAGGGTCAGCTTGGCATCCCAGTGAAGCTGCTATTTGCATAGGTGTAAGGGGAGGCGAAGTCACACTAAATACTTGGCACTGTAGCTGACCTGAATTTTTTTTTTCCCCAATTTTTGAATGCTGCGTACAAAAATTTTATTCTAATTCTGGTTGTATTCTAATAATACTAGTAATACTTTTGATGACAACGTGTGCACATTAGTTATTGTACAAATTCGCATCAGTCTACCAAGTTCAGTGCAGCTTCTTTTAAGTAAATAAAATTGTAACAACTAATCTTTTGCGTCTGACTGAAACTAACATGCATGTGTCTCTGCAGAAGTACATGCAGGAGGCCCGTAGCTTGGGGAAGAATCTGAGGCAGCCAAAGCTGTCTGACCTCTCCCCAGCTGTCATCGCACAGACCAACTCCAAATTTGTGGAGGGCTTGCTGAAGGAATGTAGGATAAAGGTTTGTATGAGCTATCAGACTGTTATTAACTGTTTCAGAAAACAACTGGAATATAAATTAAGTTTGACTCCCGAGATGAATGCTTTTCTATTAAATTGCCCTCGCTGGTATTCACAGAGAACCAAGGGCACTGAATGGTCAGATTAGTTAGTGTTATTCAATATTTCAGCGAGTAGTCTTTCTACTCAGTGAAATGTAAGCGTTCCCTTGTGGTGTAATGTAGCTTCTGTAATGTGCTGTGAGCAGACTAAGCGGATGTTGGTGCAGAAGATGGGCTGTGAGGCTGTGGAACTTGGTCATGGAGAGGCTAATATCACTGGACTTGAGGAGAACACACTCATAGCCAGCCTGTGTGATCTGCTGGAGAGAATATGGAGCCATGGCCTTCAGGTCAAACAGGTGAGTCACACATGCACAAACACACCTACCTTTTAACAGTTGTAATATTGGTGGGCACCATTTAACATCCACACTGAGTTCTGTAAAACAGGACAAAAATGAAAGTCGGCCTAACCGCCATAGTCTTTTAGGCTGCTGAAATGTAAAAAATAAAGGGTGTTCACCAAAAAAAAAAACTTGAAAAGTTACTTAAATCTGTCATAGATAACGCTAAGGACACAAGTGGAATGCTACCGTATACGCTGCATACCTAATCCCATTCTGTCTGAAACCTACTGTTATACACATGCTAGAGCTTTTTAATGTATGGGAATTTATAGTGATTATCGAACATACAGTAAAGTATTGTTAAAGTGCTGTTATGACCCTTGATAGGGTAAAACCCAGTGAACACTTAAGAGAATGGTATGAAGTCACAGAAGTCATAAATGTATAGATCAGCCACCTGAAACAGAGACCCAATGGATGAATGCGAAACCGTTTATATGGTTGTAGGTGAAAGAGAAGGCAGTGGGGGTACAAAGGCGTACTACGTACAATAGGACAGACGCACACACTTAAACATCCTTTACATCTTGTTATACATAAGGAGCAGAAAGTTATACACACAAACATGAGTAACTTGCACAAAGGGCTCCCTAAACACATGAACTGAGTTAGAACAATCTCTAGTCCAGCAGGTGAACACAGGACTGGTAACTTGGTTAGATTTTGAGTGAATGACAGAAGTAACTTCTGCTCTTAAACTGAACCGCTCATCTCTGATTGTTGATCTGCAGGTGATCAGCTGTTTATGGTCACAAGAGGTTAAAAGACACATTTGTATTTTCTATTATGTATTACAAAGGCTCTGCCATTAAAGCGGATGGACGTTCATCAGAAGGATGTTAAACTGTGCGTTCCTGTAGTATTTTTACGATACTGTAATTGTAATATCCCCCTAATTTTTGTGAGTAGTGTAGTACTGGTCAGTATATAAGTTACTAAAGCAGGAACTGCACTCACAAGGTAACACGCGTTTGCTTGTAAATGCTTGCACTGATTGAGATGTCTGTTTACAGGGAAAGTCTGCGTTGTGGTCTCATTTAATGCACTACCAGGCCATACAAGAGAAAATTGAGCAGCAGACCGTAGAGTCTCTAGGTACTGCCTTATACACCCAGAAATATGACAAGCACCCAGACTGGAGACTATAGTTGGTTCACACTTTCCTGTCTGTTTTTTTTTTTTTTTTTTTTTGCCTACAGTGTCTAATGGACAGGAGAAGCGGAAGTCTGAGTCATCTGTCGGTCTGCCAGCCCTCCGTGTGTCTGTGGTGCAGGACATGAGGTGTTTAATATGATTCAGTGCTGCTGAACATCTTTATTATTAACCTGTGTCAGTGTTCTAAACTCTAATGACTAATGCTCAATACAGTTTATTAAACGGATCAACTTTAGATTTGTTGCATGCATTACATTAGGTGCAGTCTGCAGACAAATCATTTAAATACATTGAAAGTTTGAATAAATAATGTTAAGTAACCACTTTAAGTAACGAAGTCCAAAATAAATGAATGAATACACTAGGGAAGGGGATTCTGTTTCTTGTCAGCAGGTGTCACAAAGGTTCACGTGTACCAGTTTTCTGTCTAATTAGATGTGAATTAGATGATATTTATTTCCTATCAACATTAAGACCTCAGCCATTAAATCTTTTCGAAAAAACCATGACATATGAAGCCGTTATTGACGGATCAAGTCACTTGATTTCGTTTCACCCAATCAGACAAGTGGTGAAATGAAATCAAATGGCATGTAGACATGATTTCATAGTCTGCCTGACTGAATATGAGTAATAAAATTATAATTTTCCGGATTATTATGCAGATAAAGCTAAGACTTTGTACTTTATGGCATTTATTCCACTAGATGTTTGAAGAATTGCATTGAGAGTCGCTCTATGCTTACGTGGCTGCATCATCTACAAACCCCTATTCCAGTGAAGTTGTGTAAAACGTAAAAACAGAATATGATCATTTGCAAATCAAACTCCTATTCAACTGAATACACTTCAAGGACGAGATATGTTCAAATGGATAAACTTTATATTGTTTTTTTTTCAAATATTTACTCATTTTTAATTTGATGCCTGCAACATGTTCCAAAAGAGTTGGGACATGGGCATGTTTACTACTGTGTTACATCACCTTTCCTTTAACAGCACTTAATAGGCAAACTGAGGAATCTAATTGTTGAAGCTTTGTTTATGGATTTCTTTCCCGTTTTTGCTTGATGTGCAACTTCAGTTGCTCAACAGTCCGGGGTCTTCGTTGTTGTATCATGCACGTCATAGCGCCATAGTGAGGAATCAAAGGTCACGGGCATTCAGTGTTGGTTTTTGGACTTGCCGCTTACTTTCAGAGATTTCTCCAGATTCTCTGAATCGTTTGATATATTTATGGACTGTAGATGATGGAGTTCCTAAATTCCTTGCAATTGTATAATGAGAAATATTGTTCTTAAACTGTTGGACTATTTACTCATGCAGTTGTTCACAGAGTGGTGAAACTCACCCCATCCATGCTCGTGAACGAATGAGCCTTTCGCGGATGCTCCCTTTATACCCAGTTGTGACACTCACCTGTGGAATGTTCTAAATGGGTGTTTTTGAGCATTCCTCAACTTTTTTGTTGCCCCTGTCCCAATTCTGATGGGTGATGTGAACATACCCTGATGCTGCTGGCCTACAGGTTTCCTAATGAATTGCTCAGAGAGTATATGTACCTGCAAATGACTGGCAGCATAATACAAATTTTCATGACCCTTTCACGTAGACACATCCAGAACATGGCTGAGATAAAGACTGATGTAGGGCGAGCGCGAGCCTGGATTCGTCTGTCCCTGGAGAAGAAGCTGCTTTCGCAACACCTCAAACAACTGCTGTCCAACCAGGCCTTAACCAGGTACGAGTACGAGGTAACAGGTTACAACTTCATGGGGGAGAACAGATGCATGTTAAACTGGATGAGAGTACCACACATTGACTGTTCAGTAGGGTGTATGGTTTATTTTGTTTTATATATATATATATATATATATAGGACTGTCATGCACTGAACATTTATCTCATCCACAGGAAGCTGTATAAAAAATATGCATTCCTGCGATGTGAGGAAGAGAAGGAGCAGTTTCTTTTTCACCTGCTGAGTCTGAATGCTGTGGACTATTTCTGCTTCACTAGTGTATTCACCACCATAAGTGAGTGATCACATCATACTAATAAACAAGGGTTTTCACAATCTAGGCAGGTAATCATATGCATGGCTGAACTATTTAGATGATGTCTGGAATGGTCCCCTATTCTCTACATTCAACATGCAATATACACACACCAGCCATTTTATTAGGTACACCTTGGTAGTTTGGATCTCCTTTTACCTTTCTTTAGCTCCATTCATACTACATAGATTCAGTAAGGTGTTGGAAACATTCCTATTTCCAATTCTATCCCAAAGGTGCTCTATTTAGATCTGCATTAGATTTAGATCTGGTGACTGTGGAAGTCGCTTGAGTACAGTGAACTCACTGTCATATTCAAGAAACCCATTAGAGATGATTTTTGACCTTTGTGACATGGCAAATTATCTAGATGAAAGATGTGAGTACATTGTAGTCTTAAAGTCTTTATGTTGTTTAAGCCACATTCTTACCATGCATACCTCGCTTCTACCGAGTGATTATTTGAGTCACAATGCCTTTAAATAATATAATTTAACTAGTGTCAATAGCTTATTACTGGACATTTTCTCTTTTTTGGACTATTGTCTGTAAGCTGTAAAGACGCCTGTACGACAGCAGTGTCTGAAATACTCAGACCAGCCCACCTAGCACCGACAACCATGCCACATTAAATCACTTAAATCACCTTTATGATGCTCAGACTAAAGGTGATCTTAATCATGTCTACATGACTAAATGTATTGAGGAGTTGCTACATGAGATTGGCTGATTTAGATATTTGTGCTAACGAGCAGCTGTACTTAAGTGGCCAGTCAGTGTATGGCACTTAACACTTGTATCTGCCTTAAAAGGATTTCTTCATATTTGGTCATTATTTACAGACAGAAGATTCTATGATGTATGCATCTATCATACAACTGGTTTCACATGCTTTTTGTGTTAATTAATGCATTGTTATTTGCATTGTTTTGGAGGTCATTTATTTTTTACAATTATTTTCGGTTTTCTGAACACTACTCGTTGGCAGCCATGTGTCAGAGAAGCGTCAGTGAAACAAATTCTTAAAATAATGTAATTTAATCATTGCAAGGTAAAAGAAAATACTTTCTGTTGGAAAAAAAGCATTGTACCCTCATATGGGGACCACTAGTCTGTTTCTTTAAACAAGAAATGTATTATAAAATGATTAGTATTTGGTATGTTCCCCTTCTTGATAAGTGTGCACTTAAGCTTGCATGGGCTACACAAGTTTGTGCAAAATTTAATTATTCATCTTATCCCAGAAGATTTCACAATATTCTAAAGAGCAGACCATCGTCCCATAAAAGCACGATTGGGTAGACATCAGGTGACTGAAGTACAGATTCTGACAGTCAGCACTTGTCCTTTTTGGCCTCCTGGTATTTGTTGCAAGTTTGTTACGAGTCATTGTCCTGCTGAAGCATGAATCCTTTTCCATAAAGATATAAATAAGAATTCTCAATAATTGTCCTCCAATGTACATTTACTTTACCAGATTCTGGTATCACTGGTGTTGACTGATGCTGGCTGTGTCACTAAAATACATTTTAACAATTCTATATAACCTCTGTTATTATTATTATTATTATTATTATTATTATTATTATTATTATTAATAATAATAATAATAATAATAATAATAATAATAATAATAAAGTCTTTTTATGTGATGTTGACGAACCTGTGCACAAGTTGATATTTTTGTTCATTTTTTTCAGTGATTCCATACCGGGCTGTCATAATCCCTATCAAAAAGCTGAGCAATGCGATGACAACATCAAATCCGTGGGTGTGCGTTTTGGGTGAATTGGGCGACTCTGGCACAATGCAGATCCCGAAGAACGTTCTGGAGATGACGTTTGATGTGAGTGCTTTGACATCAGTGCTGCTGTTATCATGGCAACAGCTGCTGCTGATGAACAGCGGCAGCTTCTCTGAGATGATTGCAACACACAAAGCTGAAATCCCCACATTTGTTGCAAAGCTTTTAAAGCCTGTATGGTTTAATACATAAGGCTTGGTCAATGGAATTTGCAATGGTAGGACTGCACATCATGTTGCATCCAAAAAGACGATTCCCGATCATGCTTCTTTGGAATGCAGGAATGCTGCTATTGCTCAGTTATACAGTGACACTATTAATACTTGGCACTGTAACATTAAGCCTGTTTTTTATTTCCCCCCATCTTTTTAATGGGGCATACAAATTTCAAATATATTCTGGTTGTGTTCTAAAAAAAGAGACTGGGGAATAATTATGCTTGGTCATTTTCCCATTGGTATATTTAATCTAATGGTTGACAAAGACTTGAGGTTGTTGTAAAAACAATATGTATGTGAGTGCAAATGTGTTTGGAAGTGTTATTTTTGGTTTCTGTGTTAAACTTTCATTTAGTATTGCTAATATAACCATTTGTCAGGGATGGGAGTGGCAGGATAATATAGGTGCTTGTAAAACTGTGACCTGTACCTGTGAGGTTTTTTTTTTATTCTAAAATGTTAATGATTTTGAATATGATAAATGTAATGTGAAAAATAATTAATTTCCAGTGTAACATGCATTTTAACTTACTTTGTCAGCATGTATAGAGTCACTAATGACAATTTGCATGGAGCAAGTTATAAGCCCATAAGCCCATAACTCATTGGGCAGCCAGAGTAAGGAGAGGCAGTCAGGGCCGTTTGTCATGCTGTCAATCATCCATCATGTACTAACACATCATATCTCCCTTCCCAGTCTGCCTTTAGGCCTCACACATACATCTCCATCCCCTTCAAGGTCAGGTGCACATTTCCCCAGATGTCTCACTCTCTGTCCATTCCTTTCTTTCAACCACCTCCATTGAACTGGGCCTGTTTGTCATTTTCATGCAAGCCTGACGCGCAGTGATAGGTTTAGCAAAATATGTTTTGTTAGGAAAAACTTTAAAATTTAAAAATAGAAACAGGCTGCTTATGTTTATTCAGGAATTACATGAAAATGACTTAAGACCGTTCATAGGTGGGAAATGTAGTCTACCTTTACTGTAGTTGGTAATGTTGGTGTAGTCGGGCAGTTTTATTCGAGTTGCATGATTCCTTCGGGGATTAAAAAAAGGTGCTGGTGTGTGCGTCTCTGTGCTCGCTTTACTGTTAAATAGTTTATGGCCTTCCTCGTGCTGGAAGTACTTAACGTCGCTCTAATGCTCTCTGTGCGCGTTTTTCTATTTTTACAGTGTCAGAACCTGGGCAAACTGACAACAGCACAGTTGGGTCATGATAATGCTGGGCTTCTGGCAAAGTGGCTGGTGGACTGTGTGATGGTTCGCAACGAGATCACAGGACACAAATACAAGTGAGCCCAGCTCTAGCTTGCCACTCTTCATTTCTTCATCACTTTTGTGCTTCCTTTCTCTCAAAGAAGCCTTAGTCATGTATTCATTCATCAATTATTTATTTATTTCCTATACCTGCATTATGAACGGGCAGACTGAATGGCTAGCCTACTGACAGATGCATTACAAGCGATCCAGTCATCTAGCCAAAATTATTGGCAAAATGAACGAGACAGTAAATTTCATAACATGCTACATGAAATTGATCCACTAAAAAAGGAAAGGCAATTTGCATACGCGCCCGACTCATAATGATCTAGTCACTGGTGAAGACGCGCCCATCACTCCAACTATCAAGTCTGCCATCCAATACAAAGCACCTATTTGCAAACACTTTGAGATGCCAATTTACCCAGTACATGTCTGTGTGTGGCATGTGGAAGAAAATGGTAAGAAACCCACAGCCATGTGAAAACATCCTCAAGGCATCTGAAGGTATCTTGTCATTTATAGCCCCAAGATGTTGCATGTTTATGTACCACATATGTTTGTTCTGATTTAGATTTTGGGAATTTGAAGACCAAGTCAGTACCTTGAACATGACCGTGTGGCATGGTGCATTATTCTGTTGAAAGTGACCACAGACATTAGGCTATACTGTTGCCATGATGAAGTGCACTTGGCCTGCAACAATGTTTAGGTACATTTTTTAAGTAACCTCCACAGGACCCAAGGTTTCCCAGCAGAACCTTACCCAGAGCATCACATTGTTACTGTCACTATCAGTGTTATTTACCTGATAGTGTTTTAATGTTAGGGATGATCAGTGTATGCTAAAAAATACAAAAGGGTAAGAAAAAGGTGTAAGTAATTCTGTATGCTTTATGCAATTTCTTTAATCGAACAAGCTTTTTAATCTTACAAACCCTTTACCCGTTCATTTCCAGATTCCCCTGTGGTCGGTGGCTAGGGAAAGGAGTGGACGATGGCAGTCTGGAACGAGTCCTGATTGGTGAACTGGTCAGACCCTGCAGTGAGGAGGAACCGGGACGAGGTTCTAAGACTCCACCCCCTCAACGCTCGCCATCACAAATCCGTCGGATCAGCATCAGTTCTTTCACAGGCCGAGGCAACAGTAAGTTGAAATGTTGATGTAAGATCTTAGTAGTTTTAGAGATTATGTTGTAAGATGTGCTGTTTATGTGCACCTGGACAAAAGGTTGCTTTTTAGATTCAAATAAGAAAATACAGGGGAGGCTTGGAACTCGAACGCTTTTTGAATCGACCAATTTGAATGCTGTATGGCTGCTGAAATGAGTTTATTTCCAAAGCACTAACTGAGCCACACGACCTCCGCTCCTGGCAATTACAGCATCCCATCAGCTGGGTTCCTGACAGGAAAGGTGCTGTTGCTTTCGATTTCTAGATATGTTATAGGTTTATTTCATATGTGTAATGGTTTGAATGTTTTTGCTGGTGGCGCAGTGGTTGAATTGGAGGAACATGTTCATCCTATTTATGTTATTTCTTATAGGGAGTCTGAGAGATCTTTCTGAACCAGTTAAGTTTGTTCTGAGGTTCCACTGTACTTGAGAGCATTTAACTGAATAGTTGCTATAGTGATTGATTCATTCACCAAAGGTTATTTTTAGCAATAATTGATTCTCATTTCTTGAACAAAGTGTTTCATCCAGTAAAGAAAAGTATTTTTTTTAAACTGAAAGGATAGAACTGGCAGCTTCACATGATAAATATGGTGTTGAATAATCCATTTATTGCAGTATAACTATGCTTGATAATAGTAGTGGAAGTAGTAGTTTATAGTTTAACAGTGAAAGAAGGTGCATTTCCACATGTACAGTGCAACGAGAGCTCAAGTTTGTGACTAAACAAATTTGTGGCCAAAAGAAAGCCACTTGATAGTTAGGCTAATTTAAAAAGTTTCGGTTTCCTAACGAAAAAAGGGAAAGATCACGAGTCAGAGTCGAGATTTAATTCCGGAGTGATGGGCACATCAGAATAAGAAATGCAAATTACAAACCCATCATGCATAGTGACCAGTATACAAGCCTCTGGAGAAAATTCTATAATCTGGGGTTGCTTCGCTTGAGTGGTTGCTTCAGTTCATTTAAATGGAAATAAAATGAAGTCAGCTAAGTATCTGGATGTGCTGAATGTCACGGCTATTTCCTCCAGTAGATGTTTTTTCCCTGATGGCATGAGCATATTCCAAGATAAAAATGCTATTAGGCTCAAATTGTGAATTGGTGGTTCTGGGTGCACGAGGAATCATTTTCACACATGAATTAGCCACCACAGGTTCCTGACCCGTAAAAGTGTTTTGACTCTTATTGTCACTAAGAGTCTTGATTGCAACTAAAAATGTGATCCGTGGTCGAAGCTAAAGGTGGTACAACAAAAAAAAAACTGAGGTATGCAACTCTGTTTTTTGGCCAGCTAGTGTACATTTGTCATTTTAATATGTTTATCGTTTAATCACATTTTAATGCGTTTTTAATGACACCATCTCTTTTTTTAGAGCCAACAACAGAACAGATACAGGAAGCAATCAGTGAGGCAGTAAACAACATTGTGAAACATTTTAACAAACCAGAGAAAGAGGTGTGTATACTGGCATGGTTTGCTTTGTGTGTCGTATCTGCTGGACTCATGTTTGTCTCCCTTGCTGTTAGAGAGGAAGTCTAACAGTGCTGCTGTGTGGAGAGGGTGGCTTGGTGGGAGCCCTCGAGCAGTTCTTTTACCATGGTTTCCGCACAGCCCGTATCTTCCAGAAAAACATGTTTGTCTGGGACTTCATAGGTGAGTACAGATTAGAATTTCTATGCTATTCATTGAAATACTGATTGTCTGTATCTGAGGGAGAGGCAACATCAACCCCTAGAAAAAATGAAACCGTGCCTTTTTACATATTTTCATGAAAGCTCTTCAACAACAGGCTACAAAACTTGTAGGGCCATTGCAGAGTTTAGGGATATTTTTGACCATTGTGTATGAATGGGGAATGCAGTCAGAGGCTGTAAAGTGCTTCTGATGACAGTAACTCCTATTCTGTCTCTGAGCAATGGCTCAAAAATAAGTTACATTTCTCATAGTATGGTATATATGAATCTATTCCCAAAACACTGCTCACAAAATTTAGGCGCTACTTCAGTCCTCTCAATTTTCTAATGAAATGTATCCTAATTTTTGTGAGCAGTATACTTTGTGCACATTTATAATAACATAATACAACAACAATAATAACATGCCCGTTTTAATAATGAAAATGAGTGGTGTACACTGATTAAATGCAGAGTTTCTACATTGTTCAAAAGGTAATGCCCAGATATACTCAGTTAGCAATGTTCATGCAAAATATTAAAATTTGATTCATCTTCTTAATTTTAGGGGTAAATGGGGGTGATATGTTAAGATTGCACAAGGGTTAACTTTTGTAGCCCCAATAGCTATCCTTAGTTCCATTATGATGTGCTCATGATGTTTAGTGCGTATGCAAAAACATACTGTTCTTTTTCAAAGACTTGCATAGAAGTGCGTTTGCAGAAGTTTGTCTGATTTTTGTGCTGTCTTTCATTGTGCATTTATCTCTTGCACAGAGCGAGCGGTGGTGTACATGGAGAGTTCTGATATGATGGGTGATGTTCAGCAATCTGCTGAGCCCCTCGGGCCGAGCTGCAGCTCTCTCTGTCGTTATGCCAACGCCATCAACAATACATCACGCAACATTGGAAAAGATGGCAAATTCCAGCTTCTGGTCTGCCTCGGTGCAAGGTAGAAACAGTTTGGGGAGAAAACACGCAGCTTAACCAATCTCATATTCTACAGGCGTGGCCAAAGTGCTGGGAATGGTGCAAATTTTAGTTTTCAAGTTTTTTCTTAAACTATCAGATAAACTGCAATTAATTGCTAACATCATTTCAGTGATGATCTTGTTAGCTCAGGAGAAAAGGTTCATGAGGAGTAAAAAGTAACGTTGATTAGAAGAGCAGGCTGAAAAAAGTGAAAAAAGCCTCAGGATGCCCACGAAACTGAAGCAAATGTCCCCCTAAAGGAGATCGAGTTATGAGATTGGGTCAGCACCAGTACAGAGCTGGCACAGAAATGGCAGAGTGCACAGTGAGACGAAGGCTTTTGGAGGATGGGTGGCAGCAAAGAGGCCACTTCTCTCCAAGAAAATCATCAAGAACAGACTGAACTTTTTTTTCAATGTCTGATTTCCTAATCTTTGTGGATAGTGTATTTTCTTTCATGAAACCCCCCTTCAGAATGTTTGGGACATCTGGAAAATTGATCGTCCGGAGAAGAAAAGCTGAGCGTTCCCATGAGTCCCGTGTCTTGCCAAGAGCGAACCAATTCATGCCTGAGGTTGCTTCTCATCCAGGGGAGTGGGTTTGCTCAAAATTTTGCCTACGAATTCTGCCATGAATGAGGATTAGTATCAAACATCCTCCAAAAGCAACTTCTCCCAATGATCCAGGAGCAACTTGGAGATGAACAATGATTTTTTTCCAGCATGATGGAGCGCCATGTCACAAGGCAAAAGTGACAACCAAGGGGGTCGGTGAACAAAACATTGCAGGTTTTCAACTCCAAACACTGATTAGGCAAGAATGGGTTGCCATCATTATTCATAAACTTGGAATGCTTATAATTATAATGAATTATACTTAATTATATCATGTAAACATCTGACAAAAAGTTCTAAAAAGTCGATGCAAAGAGAAAAAACCAAAATTTGTGCGATTCTCAAAACTTTTGGGCAGGACAGTACAACCTGCTACTTGAATTATTCTTCTTTTCACGTCCTCCCTCTCTTTCTGTGTTCAGAGACCGACTGCTGCCTAACTGGCTCCCCCTGCTGCTCGACTGTCCCATCATCACGCGAATGTATGAAGACACAGCACTGATGCGTGAAAAACTTGCGGTCGGCTCTTTGATCAGCATCCTGCAGACTCTACATGAGTTCCACATCACTCTAGAGACCTCCCTTACCAAAGGGGTGGAACTATAGCTGCCCAGAAATAGACTATGGACTCAGCACCTCAGTATCCTCCTTCGCTTTTTGTCCTCTGCCACAGATGCTTTCTGGCAGACTTAACTGCTCCAGACTAACAAAGCTTTTAGACAGCTGGCACCCGAAATTGCAGTGAAGTACGCTTGCAGAGGAGCTGTCAGCTTGAGCTCTTTTATTAAAAGACCTTCAACTGTGGATTGGTTTCTGGATTCTGTTGGGCAGCGCTAGGCAGCAAAAAGTTCTCCTCTTGCGTATTTATCCTTGAGACATCCAGCAGTTTTTGAATTTCCTCATTTCTATAATTCGCAGTCCCGCCTGCGTGAAGAAAATTGACTACTTTCATTTGATGCAGAACTGTGAATGTGCATTCTTTTTTTTTTTTGTCAATTGGGGGCTGAAACTAAATCAGGCAAATAGAGGTGGTAAATTGTTTTAAACATTATTTGAGTCAAAAAGTAACCACAAGTGGGTATTTCTGTTGGTTATTTTAAGTGAATTATCCGTTAGGATCTGCTACAACAGATTGTTTTTAAAAGTCTTCATCAGAGAAACCTTTGACTCTGTTGGATTGGTCAAACGAAACCTATGTTGGTTAACAACATTCCAGCAGCACCGTGGGAACATTATAGTAAGGCTCAGTATATCATTTTGTATTGACACATGTAGGCAGGCTTATGTAAAGAGTATTAAAGGGTTTTATTTTGCCAGTCAGTATTTTCTTGGTGTCTGTCGAAGCAATTCAGCCTTGAGCTTTTGTATTTATAAGAAACACTAAGCAGAAAAAGCAATAACACACAATCTACTGCCCTGATAAGGACAAAGACATCCATATAAACAGACATGCATTGCTTTGGACTGCACACATAAAATTGTCACTGATCGTAGCTGGTGTGATGTTTTGGCAGAATTTGTTTTTCAAAGATAATCTATTTTGTTGTAGCGTTCATTTTGGTTCATTAATCACCCCGAGTGAGGCTTTAAGGTCAAGAGATTATAGTTGTACATTTAAATGCAGCACTGTTGCACATGCCTTGATAAATTATCCGCTATTGTTTAGGCCACGTGATTTTTAACTTGAAGATGCAAGATGGGAAAGGGAAAATAACGTCGAATAGTGGACGTCTACGGGAGTACGTTTGGCTGGCTGTTATTTAATAATTTGATCATTTCAGGTTTAATTCCCATACACATTGTACACCGTTTAAACCCAGATGATCCATCTGTGTTTTCAGGCATGTGGCAGGGCACAGGTTTTTTTATTATTTTTGATCATATTTATTTTTTAAACAATGATCATTGGACACTGGCTCATGAAGTCCAGAGTTGGATCCATGGGTGAGGCATTTGCATGTAATTCTGCTGGTTCCTACTGTGTTTACTATAGGTATACATTAACCTGTGCTAATCTGAATCAACATGTTTGGCTCCCCCAGTTGTTGCTAAAGGAGCATGTTTCCTTAACTACTGAAGCTTGAATACACTGTGTGACACTGGATCATAGCTTTTTGTTTTCTGTCCTGTTGCGTCCTGTATGTTCTATAGCTGGGGATTAATTAGTCCAGCTTAAATCCCTTCCTCCTTCTAATTTAGATCCGTTCCAGGGTCTTAACCTTGTTTTTGCCAGATAATATGTAGGCATTTTTTTTTCTTGTTAGTTGCATTGTGAACTCTCCTTACTCGAAACTAAGATGAATGGATTCTTTCATCTGTCAATCTTGTGTAAAGGATTACTGTTATGTTCATTGTATTTATTGAACATCTCATTAAAACCACTGCGTGATCATGCTCATGTCATCTCTTGAGTGTGTGATCTGACTCTAAAATTTATACAGCAATATATGCAGCAATGTTGGAACGTTTGTGAATCCTTTGATAGTTTTCCAAAAAAATATGGCCCAAAACTCTTGTGACGGCAGTTGTGCTGGTAAGAGTGGATAAGACACTGGGGTTTTCAAACACCTGATAATGTAGAGAAACAGATGGACTACAGTCTGTAATTGTAGACCTACAAGCACATCCATATGGTAAGTGGAACTGATATAATAGATGAGTGTAGAAACACAGAGGGGTAACAAAGTGATCTGAGAGAGTAGATTTCTATTACTCGATCAAACCTCGGTGTGTGTGGTGTTAGCTACAAGCTGGAAATGTTACTTCCAAATAACCTTCAACATAATGCACAAATGAGACCCCACTTGCATTATTCCACCGATTAATCATTAGAGATACTTGGACTATAGCAATTGTTTCTTAACGGTCCTGACAAGGTTAAAGTGAGGTGTTGCGGAGAAATAATGCCTTAAGTGTTTCTTTCTTAACCCTTTCAGAACCTGTAGGTTCTTTCAAGCAGGTTTGGTGTCCGTTTAAAAAGAATTGGACAAATGTCCCTTGGTCCTCAAGTGTTAAATCCCTTTATAAACTTCACAGTATTTTGAACTTTAGCTGACAGCCCTCTTACCAGCACATCTTCTCAATACCACACATTTACACATATTTTGCATGTACTTTTAAATTGTAATCCTTACTTATAAAGCATTACGTTGTGTTGCTCACTGTAATCAATCTAATCTTCTTTATATCAACCAAGCCAGAACTTCTTTATATCAAAAGCTCTTACTCTCAAGTGTTCCAGTATTTTCTTACCAAATCCTAATCTTCATACTTTGGGTGATGGGACATTTTTTGAAAGCACTTAACATTAAGTGAATTTAACAGTTAGGAAGGAATATTTACAGTTACTGACTGAGATCCCTGCCTTTATAATTGTAGTTTTTCCCAAATCTTTACGTTCGTCACAGCATGATTATATAGACCAAACTGTGAATGTTTTTCAGTGCACTGACACAATGTATTTATGTACCACCGTCTGCATGTTTTATGTACTCTGCAGTCAGCTCCAACACTTGTCTTTGTAGTAAGTTGATTTCATCTCTCACAAATTATGAGGGGAAATGTAACCTTTTAATTGAAAATGTTTTATCTAAACCACAAATGACACAGTTACTGGAATCCTTTCATTTGGTACTTTTTGCAACCTCAAACATATTAGATCCTCCCCTAGATCTAACAGTGGAAATTAAATCTTTTCCTTTAAATATTTCCTTGAGTGTTTCTTGACTCTTTTTACTCCTCCAACCGGCAATGTGTAAGGAACTCCAGCTCATTGTGGTTAGATGAAAGGAAAGACTTTCTCCTGGTGTACCTTACAAACAATTTCTTTGCATTGAGATTGCTTTTAATTGCACACTTGGTTTCCCCAAAATGCTACCATCCTTTGAAAATCACCAACTGTGATCTGTGGATACCCTTTTTCCTCTCTTACCATCCTCGTCATTGGGCATGGGGCAAAATACACTTTCATTCTCCTCCATGCAGCTTCATTACAGCTCTCTTAGCTTAACCATCTTAGTTATTGTTCCAACATCAAACATGGATTTTTTTTTTTTTGTGCGTAGATATTTTTCATAGTCATTAGCTATAGATGGTTTTTAAAAGTTTGTCATGTCATACAATATTTTCACTTGTACTTTTGTGGAAATTTCCCCATGTTGGAGTCCTCAATCAAGTTGTCAAACTAATGTTCTACGGCCTCCAGGGCATACACTTAATGAACTGACTTATTTGAAGTGAAAACCTAGAAATTTGTCTTAATCATTGGCATTGTCTTGCTGAAATAAGCAGGGACCTGAAAAAGACGTTGCTTGAATGGCAGCATATGTTGCTCCAAAACCGGTATGTACCTTTCAGCATTAGTGATGCCTTCATAGATGTGCAGGTTACCCATGCCATCAGAAATGCTGACTTTATATAATATAATAATAAAATTATTTGTAATGCACTTTACATTCGAAAGGAACCTCAAAGTGCTACATGATAAAATACACACTGCATAGAGTCCATA
>JAUZST010049850.1:0-25046 GCA_034779995.1 Parotocinclus haroldoi | reverse complement strand
ACACACACACACACACACACACACACACACACACACACACACACACACACACACATACATACATACATACATACATAGATAGACAGACAGACAGACAGACAGACAGACATATATAGAAGTGACATAGGAATGACAAAACAGGTAATTCTATTGGGGTAATTATCTTGGAATTAAACTCAAATCTTCGCATTGTCCCGTCCCTTCCAGGGTACATCATCACCTTTGCCAGTTTCCATGGGTTGAGTGGAGTCATTTTGTTCAATAAATTATTTTGAACCCTGCTTTTAGTCAATTTCGGCTTTATTTCTGTCTATACTGAAGGTTTAAGAGGTAGTCCAACAAATGTCATTTGCCAATATCTGTGCTTTGCAGAGATTTCCTGCAGAGATACATATGACAATATGACAGTAAGGCATTAAGAGGCATTTATACTACAACTATACAACCCAGCCGTGTAACTGGCTGGGTTGTGAACAGCTGCACGCTTGTCCCAAGCTCGGATAAATGGGGAGAGGTGGAGAAAACAATGGAAAACTACTTCACTATCTTACCGAAATACTTCATGGATCACAACGAAACACCTTCACATATGGTGCCCGCTGGTAGGATCCCTGGACCAGAAGGTACTCACCAAGATACCAGGGAAGAGCAAGGATGTGTTTCGAGTAGCTCAGACTTTTATGACGCAGGCAGGATAAATCCATTTGGACTCCGGTCTGCTGATGTAGTCTCAAGTGAAAGGACTCGTCTGCACTTATCACAAATTCACAATATTGAGACACTGAATGTCTGTGGTATGAACACGGGTAAATTGGATTTAAAAAACAAAATGCAGCGACTCAGCGTCGACCTGTTGGGCATCAGCGAACTTCACTAGACAGGAAACGGCTATTTCAACAGCGATAACTATACTGTTTTCTATTCCGGTAATGATACAACCAGGAGAAATGGAGTAGCCTTTATCACAAACAAGGCAGTCACTAAAGCCATCCGGGGTTTCAGTGCAATTACCGATAGGATCATATCCATATGCATCAATGGGAAAACTTGCTCAATCACAATTCTGCAAGCCTATGCACCCACAGCTGATGCGGTGGAAGACGACATTGAAAACTTCACTGATCTCCAACAAGTGATCGATCAGACCACCGTCAAAGACATCATTTTCATAACCGGTGACTTTAATGCAAAAGTCGGTTCCAGAGAAGATCTACCATTCGCTGGTAAATTCGGCCTGGGGGAATGGAACAATGCAGGCGATCGTTTGGTCCAGTGTTGCACAGAAAACCGCCTAACGATCGTGAGCACATGGTTCGATCAACCGATGCGTTGCTTATACACTTGGACAGCACCAAACGGTGTAATTTGAAATCAAATCTGCTACTTTGTGTGAACAGCAATGGAAAAGCTCAATATTGGCCATAAAAAAACATATCCTGGAGCAGATTGCGGCTCTGATCACTGACTCCTGGGCGCTGTTTCAGCAACATCAAATGGCCTTCAGCAACACGTTACTTCGATACAGACATTTACATTTACAGTTAAGGCATTTAGCAGACACTTTTATCCAAAGCGACTTACAATTATTACAGATTTACAATCCAAACAATTGGGGGTTAAGGCCCTTTTCAAGGACCCAACTGTGGCACAGATAGGAACCTTCTGGTCCAGAGTCCAGTGCCTTAACCGCTAGGCTACCTGAAACAACTACCAAACAGGGATGCTTCGGGAACTTATCATCGACCAGCCGAACTATTAAAACCAGTGCCGATCAAGATCCTAACTGAACTTTGTCAAAAGATCTGGTCCACCAAATCATGGCCCAAAGACTGGACAAGATCAGTTTTCGTCACTATTCCTAAAAAAGGCGATGCGCAAGAATGTTCCAACTATCGGACCATCGCCCTCATATCTCACGCAAGTAAAATCCTTCTGAAGTGCATTCAGAAACGCATCGCAAAAATTGTCGAACGCGAACAGCCGGTCATCCAAGCTGGTTTCCGCAAGCACTAGAGATGAAATCGCGAACCTGCGCTGGATCATGGAGAAAAACCTGGGAATATCAAAAGGACGTGTATGTGTGTTTCATTGACTACAATAAAGCATTCGACTGCGTCAATCAAGAAGCAATGGTCAGGACAGTCTGCGGGAACACGGAGTAAAAATCGGCGGTAGAAATGTCAATAGCCTTCGATACGCGGATGATACAACCCTGCTCGCGGAGAGCAAAAATGACCTAACTCGACTAACTCGTCCAACGAGTACAAGAGGAAAGCGAACGAGTGGGACTGTATCTGAACAACAAAAAAACTAAAGTTATGACCACTGCAGGCAATGGTACAAAAAAAATCAACCACGAGCTCATTGAGCCGGTTCAAGATTTAATTTTCCTTGGAGCTAAAGTCGACCGCAGTGGGGAATTGACACCCGAGATCAAGAGGCGATCACACTTGGCAGGATTGCAATGCAAGGAATGGAACAGATCTGGATGAGCAAGGATATTAGCGTTAAAACAAAAGGCAGACTGGTCAAGGCAATCGATTTCCCTATAATGATGTAGAGTTGCGAAAGCTGCACGCTTAGGAAAGCTGAGAGGAGAAAAGTCAATGCTTTCGTATTATGGTGCTGGAGAACAATGCTAAGAGTACCTTGGACTGCCATGATGACGAACAAAGCAGTTTTGGACCGCATCGAACCGAAAACGTCATAGGAGGGCAAAATTACCAAACAACAATTCTCATATTTTGGCCATGTGATGCGCACAATTTCTTTGGAAACGACAGTGATGCTTGGAAAAGTCGGTGGAAAAAGGAGAAGGGGCAGACAAAGAACAAGATGGCTTGACACGATCACGACAACAATGAATATGCTAATTGTGCAAATGAAAGAAGTAGTGAAAGACAGAAAGGTGTGGAGATCTGTGATCCCTCAGGCGACCGAGAGTCAGCCATGACAGAACGGTTACATTTACAGCATTTAGCAGACGCCCTTATCCAGATCGACTTACAATTGATACGGTTTTACAATCCAAGCAATTGTGGGTTAAGGGTCTTGCTCAAGGACTCAACTGTGGCAGAGTCCAGTACCTTAACCGCTAGGCTACCACAGTCCTAATCAGCATCGTCATCATGGTGCATGCAGTTGAACCCTCTGCTCTTCAATTCTTGATGTAAAAAGGTCCAAAAAAGTCAATCCCTTAACACACCAAGGGCAGAGTTATTCAGGTGGTCTGCCAGTGCTTTGTTTTTTGAGATGTCTTCTGCACTTAGAGAAAATTTGAGAAGAGACTGCACCTCTGCATCTTATGAACCGTATGATGTTATATATTTAATTCATAGCCATTCTTCGTCCTTGGTGCTGTATTCTGTCACGATGATCTTTGCTTAGCATTGCTGACCATCACTTGGCAAGCGACCATCTCTTGGTATTATTGCTGAATGTCTGACGAACAAATGTGAAATTGAAGTGCGTTTCAAACGACCTTCCACCTTGAGGAGACCTTGTTCAACAATGGAGAGCTTCAATATATGCAACGTGTGTGCCATGTCCTTAAAAGGCAATGGTAAGCTCTGTCCACTTACTTTCTTCTAAGCTACTCTTTATGAAGCCTTAAACTTCATACAACTTAAGACCTTCGGCTTCGCTTATACAGAGAGACTGAAGCCTGACAATAGCTATCACTGATAAGGCATATATGCTTTTCTACAAAAATGAAGGGTCCCATCAATACAAGCAGGTCAAAATCCAAGACCAAAGTAAACAACGATCCTTTGGTGATCTCATTTAACCTGACAATTACTCTGAACTGGAATGTATTAGATCAAACGTCACTGCAGACTGAGAGCTCGTTCTAAGTGTGACTCAACCAGAGCAATGTCCAGCTCTTTTACTCATCAATGTTCTGTCCATGTAAGAAGATGCTCACTCAAGCACTTGTCTCAAAGCCTTACTGATCAATCAGACATCACATTATTCCAGTAATAAACCCCGCCTTCTCAATGTCTCCATAAACTAGGACGTCTTACAAGAAACCTCTGTAGCCCAGTACTGTTGATCGTCATTCTACATTTATTCTAGGCATTAGAAACTGAACAGCACATTCTTTATCGTCCGGCTAGTTAGGCCAGTGATGGCATTTTATAATGTTCATCATTCGTGTGTGTAATGGCCCCTCTGATTTTTGTCAGGAACTTCAGACCTGCTGGAGATATGCAGCCATTATCAACCAACCTCACTTGTTAAAGTTTAATTCAAGCACCCTGATTCTGTCTAGAAGTGGGAAACGCAATTTAGACAAGTTTGATAGAATGTAAAAAAAAGGATAGGACTCCTGTCATCACTGCTTTACAAAGATTTGGACATTTGTAGTGTTGCCATAGCGGGCATGGATTGCCATTGGTCCGTTTTCAGAGCAAAACAAACACACCAATTGATGTCAGAAGGGTCTGAGGGCAGTTGGAGCCCATAACACAATTCTACACATCAAAAACAATGTGAAAAAGCAACACAAAAATGAAAAATATTCAGACGCGAGTCTTTCATTTCAAAACCATACACACCAGACGTGATGTTATTTATTGCTAATTTTTTACAAAAAGTCAGAAGACGTCCTATTTCTGCTCACAGGAAAATGCAAATGCCGGAAAAAAGAGTGGGGACACCATAATTTGATTTGGAGGTCTGTACAACTACACATCAAGCTTAATGAATTTATTTGAGTAACGGCTTCATTAATCGGTGGCCTGTAACTATTATTTTATTGAACATGTACCTAAACAACAGACCAAAAATACAGGAGCTGTTTACAGAGCTGTTTTTTGAGGTAGAGAAACTCAAAGAATTATGCAACATAAACATCTAACTTTAGTAAAATAAGGTAACTATTCATTTGATCAAGCAAACAACGAGTTTCCCCAAATGTATTTGGTAGCCATTTCTGCCACCAGGTTTGCGAGTATGCACAGACAGAGAAGACCCAAAAATCTAGCCTTTTTTAAAATGATTTCTTAATCTGATTACTAGATTTGTCTGTGCTGGTCATTTAGAACTTTTTTTTATGTGGCTGCATGTTCTGTTTTCAGCTGTGTAACTTTAGCACATTAGTAGTCTGCTCCATGATTATCCATTGTTCTTTGGCTTCAAGTTTTTTAATCTCTTCTATTTGTCTTTTTTTCTCTTACAGAATTCCTAAGGTCACTTGGTTGGCAGCAGTTTAAGAAGCGGCAGCATCTTGGTAAAAGACAAACCTGAGACTGTGTTCATTCTCCTCTTCACTGTAGAAGACTTTAATCCAGTTCCTACAATTTCAGTCGTAACTCCTAAATGCATCATGTGTCAATGTCATGAACAATTTGGTGCAAGCATGTATACACACACAGCTGAGATCCATTACTGTTTTATCGACAATAGTGCGAGTTGAATCACACCATCTGTTATTCTTGGACCCATCTGACATAAAGTACAGTTTGCTTTACTTTTAGTCAAGAAAATAAGAAACTGTAGAAACCCTGCTTATAACTGCCTGTTACACTGTACAGTCAAACTTAAACACTTCTTCACTCAAAACAATATCAAACAGTCTGTTTGCTCCCAAATTTTAAAATTCGTACTGTAAACATGGTCAATTAAATTAAAATTAAACACTTTCAAATCTTTCAAATTGATGGAGATAACTGATGAACTGATGGAGATAACTGACCAATACAGTATTCCAGTCACCATACATGCCAAGAAAAGCAGAACACCAAAGATGCAATCACAGCAATAAATATAAAGATATATAAAGTATAATTATAATATATAAAGTTTCAATAAAAGTTTCAGTAAACCTCCCCTCTCTTTCTTTTTCTCTCTCTGTTATATATATATATATATATATATATATATATAATTTTAATATAAATATATAATTATACTTTTAATATATATACTATACTATATACCAGTACTAATATTAATATACTTTTTATATATATTAAAAAATATATTTTTTATTTTGACCGTATTTGACGTTTTACGTATTTATATCTCACTTATTTCATGTATTTATTAATTACTATTATCACTGTTACATTATTTGTGCTTGTAATAATGAAATACATAAAATATAGGCCTTAAAACAGGGATGAATTAATCCTATTTATGGTACTTTAATTCTAAGGTTCCACTGTACATACCTAATTCATACAATAGATCCATACGGGGTGACAAAAACCCGAAAACGCTCAGTCTTACTGGACAGGAAATGGTTGGTGTAATAATGCACTGTGAGAGTAAGCCATAAAAAAGATTAAGAAATACAAGCAGACGGTGGAATATTGAACTGAATCATTCAACACAGGCTTCTTGCAGCCATGTTTTTTTTCTTTTTGATTTACATACTTATATTGCTTGATAACCTACCTAATACAACATTTTAAGAATGCTGTTGATGGAAATGCACACTAATAAGTGCGGCAGAATATGTGCACGGATCATCTTTGCTCATATTCAAACATTACGATTCAGAGTGGAACCGTCCACTGACAAGTGTAACCCAGGAGGTGCGCTTCATTAAATGCAGTCTTGCCTAATGTTGTGTTTTTGCCTTTGCATGTCTGGATTTGCTTTAGCATTTACACACTTTTCATTGAATTTTCCCCCCATTTGTTCTGCACTTCAGGGGTTCTGTATAACTGCAATGCATAAATCATAACTCCATCCCATGTCATTTTGGGTGAGCCGCAAACTTTTAGCTATGAACCCCCTCCCTCTATCCCCCCCTTCCACCAACACACAAACAAAGGAGGATGCTATGCTACGAGCTTGACATAGAAAATTAATCTCAGCCTGTCTCAGGACAACTTGCAGAAAGCAAGCTAAAAGATCAATGGCTAAAACCATTTGCAATTCGTACGTTGTGGACTTTTAAAGGCACTCATTTGTTTTGCTTAGCATTTTGCCATGCACTTGGGAAATATTCATGAATCCATAAGATTGTGAGTTTTCTTTTATTGTTTAACCGTGGAGAATGAAGAACCCAAAGAAGGAGTCAAAAAGGTGGCAGATCCATTCAGGGTCAACACTGGATATCACTGAGATTGTGTAGTAATTTGGATAAACATTTAGTATTTACCAATAAAACCATTACACTGTAGATAACCATCATTACCAGAACTATCATGAACTGAGAGAAAAGTTTTGATCCTACATGACCACTGGACAATATAAATGAGTCACTGATTACATTTTATTAGAAGTAACAGTAGTACGTTTATAGAATTTAGTGGGCAACCTTATATAATATTTTTATTTTGAATGGTGTATGACGGACGGGGTCCAACACTGGCAGCACGGTATTGGTGCAGGTTGAATGATATCACATTCAGGCCGATAGTCCAGTATTTAAGCACTAGGCCACCCATTTTCAATAGCTGGCAGAAGTATATATAATTTCAAATTTATATTATAGCGTTTTTAACCAAATATAAGACATATATAATACAACAATTTGCAAATGCTAAAAGGTATATGATCTGAGGAAATTTTAGTTGAAGTTTAGGTAAACTCTGGATATCATTTTATATGCGGCCATACTAAAATGCAAAATATTTCAAGATTCTGACGACTCAACTTACAGACTTAAAATATTATTATTATTATTATTATTATTATTATTATTATTATTATTATTATTAAATTATTCACGTGACTGAAACACATTGCATAGCGCAGCTGATAGACCTGTATGACCGTATGTATCGATAAACCTGCAAATTCAGCTACTTCCTTCACACTATGGCCTTTAGCCCCACACACCAAATGCAATCACTCCTTTTTGCCAATCATTATTGACAACAATTGCTTTTCCACCCATTTTCACACACCAAACAAGACATTCACTGCGTTGTACCACCTCTTCTCAACTCACTGATGTTCAAATGTACACTACATAGACATCTTTAGTCTGTGACAAGCGTAATGGATGAAAACTACAGACTAAAGTCTAACCTAAATACTAAAGACTAATTGTAAATGCTACATTACTGAGATGAACAGAAACCTACATGCAATAAAGTTATTGATATTTTCTTTAATTACACTCCCCTTATCATCATGTTGTCATATTTTATTCATTTGTATCGAATTCATTTCGGAACAACTTTAAATGACTAACAGTTACCAAAGGATCTATTAAAAGCTGTATGGTTGCCTTGTGTCTCAACACAGGATTACAAAAAAGGTTACACATGCACTCAGAATGAAAAGTACAGACTTGCACATCTCAAAAGACTTGAAATAATTCTCTGCAAACAAGATAATAAACGAGTGAGTATTCAGCTGATGCTGACCATGTTTGGTTTTCGTGTTTACAGCTACACACAGGTTTAAGACATTCATAAGTGAGGCTAACCGGCTAAAGTGGTGTAAAACCCCGCCTTTGGACTCTAGCACATCAGTAGATCAAAATGGCTGAAGCAGGGCCATTATTCAATTCCGATTCGTCACCCAGAGCCTAAAACACTAAGCCGGTCCGAATCAAAAACACAAAATCATGTGCTGTCTGCATAAACGGTCTTCAAACAAGCAGCCTATTTTCTTCTGGCTGAAATGCTTCTTCTAAATGCTGGAAAATGAAATCTGACAACCCTCACAAAAGGCTGTTACTGTGTAAGAACAAGTCAGGCACCTTGTACTCAGAGATTTTGGCGAGTCGGCGAAGAGCCAGAGATTGGCCACAGCTAACAGGTCGAGTGGGCGATGCTGTACAAGACATAGGCAAGTTCAGTCGAAGCATGAGAAAGCAGGAGATTGGTTCCAGCAGAACAGTGCTGTTCTTCTGCAAATTCACAAAAAAAAGAGAGTAGCAAAGTGCATAGGCACAAAAAAGCTTTAAGCATATCGATCTCATCCCAGAGGAACACTTGAGCAGATAATGGGCCTGCCAGCTACGATCTGGCAAAGTCCACAAAGTAAGAACAATAGCTAAAATCCCACCATTAGAAAGAGAAGGAAATGATGGGTCAGTTGGACCCTGTAGAGTGGCCAAGCTGATCACTGGGGAGTAAATTTATTGAGCTTATTTCATGCTGCCCCTTATCTATCTCACGCCATAGTATAGAGGTGCTGGTTTACAATGTACACGCTCACTGGTCAGTTTATTAGGAACGCCAGGGCAAGGCAATAATCCAATATGCCTAGCAGGGGGCATGAAATCAGGCAGCAAACACAGCCTGAGAGCTTCTGTTAACGTTCCCATCCAACGAGAGGGCAAACCAAGGGCAACAGCAACAATTCCTGAGGGGGACACGGAAGGTGCTACCCAAAGTGCTGTTGTATTAAATGTAAGTATAGGTTGCCTAAATTTTTAAACAGTATCACCAAGAATGGTCTGTAGATGGCACACTACATATGGGTGTAGGTGCCTGAAGTACACAGAGTATGGCATGATCTCATCTATCAGAATTGGAATTGAGAAATATCATGAAGATGTTTTCAGTATGATTTTTGTTTACTTTACTCACTAAATATTTTTAGTGATCTAAGCTTTACTTACTGTAGATGTCTTTAAAAACAAGAAACGAACAAGTATGCACCAAATGTAATGCAACTTAAATATAAACTATACTATATTCTTTAGTTTAAAACTTTAAATTTGTTTTTTTGCAATGCATATACTAAAAGATTGTTTTGAATGGTTATTACTATACAGTATGTTATTTTGAATCATACAGTTATGTTTACAATGAATTCATTTAGAGATGTGTTCCCCCTGAAAGTTGCGTTCCATGGACAAACGTGTTGTCGAGACTAGCCGAGTCCAATGCGTTTGTCTGTGGTAACGTTAATTATTAACTGAACTTCAAAATGAACCATATAACCAGAATAAACCAGTCGTTTCTGTACATACCTAAATAAAATGGACACGCTGACTGACAGGGGAAAACCAGTTACTGCTCTTCTCATTCAGTTTCCCCTCAATGAACACGTTTTATTTTGAATAGTTACACGTTAAGGTTTTCAATTGTAAATTTTCTCTTACTCGCTTTATTTTACCATACCTGAAAATCTGGAATTATTATTAATTCATTCATTATCTTCCGCTTAATCTACACAAGGCTACACAGAGTAAACCCACGCAGACACGGGGAGGACATGCAGACTCCACACAGAAAGGACCCAGGCCGCTCCATCCTGAGACTGAACCCATGAAATCACCATGCTGCCCCAGAATTATTATTATGTTTTCAAATGTAATATTAAATATAAATAGAATGGATGTTGGTGCTATATTCAGCCCTTTATGTGACTTCTGATTAAGATTGAAGAGAAGAATCACCAGCATTTAATTCTAAAAGTTACACTGCCTTAGTTTGACTAAGCCTAAAATATATGAATAATTAATGTTAATCCAAGGCATTATATAATTTAAAGGAATATTTTACAATATCTCTGTTGCAAATCTATTAATAATTAATTATATTATATAATGTATGACAAATGTAACACAAATTACAAACATACTAAATTATTTTTCTGTTTTCTCAATGCGCACTTTTAAAAGTCTTGACTAAAAACACTAACCACAAGACTACATCAGTTTCTGCTCCTGTCCGTTAAATGAGACTATATTGGACCCAGGTCGCCTGAATCATAGACCGAACAGTTAAAACAGTGATCTGATCTGATGCTTGTAGTGTAATTGTGTGTTTATTGGCACACACTGGACTTTTAAAACAAACAAAACCTTACTAATTATTGTTACTGACCCTGTACATTAGATTTTGACCACATTACCTTGTGATGTTTACAGACCTCAAAGAGATCAGAGAACATGACAAATGAGTTGAACTTGAATGGCTTTCTGAGTCACTAGAGCTGACTCCGGCAACTTTGAGATGTAGTAGAACAACACTGTGTAGCTGACAAATCTACAGCAGATTTCTACACCTTGATGACTCAATGGACGCTTCTGAGAACTCTCTATTCTGAGAACGTTCCCTGTGTTAGTGATTCTAGAACTGTCTTTTAATAAAAGGCTTTTTCTAAGGCTTATGATCAAGTATTTATCATTGCTTGTCTTCAGTTCTGACAAAACAGACTTCTTGTAGTCAGGATACGATCCGTTCTTTTAGTTTTTTTTTTCACTTTTACATTCTTTCCAGCAGAAACATCACTGATTCTGTGGATTTTACTAGGCTGATGGTACTTTCTTAAAGATCCTTAAGTGACGTCTGTTTCCCCGCGACGAGCGTCACTCATTTACAGCACCTGTCCAAATCCTCTTTTCACAGCACTCTGTCAATTAAGCTTAAGCAACACAGCACAAATTGGAAGCTCCTTTCAGTAAATCAATCCTCATTCCACCATACAAGGCTTACTGCCAGCGGCCATGCTTGCTGCCATTTAGATAAAACAAATTCTACTGTAATTTGAAGAAAACAAGACCCACGTAAAAGGCTGCTGCATGTCTTCCTGATAACTTGCTGATCCTCCACAACAGAACGTTTTAAACAGGGTGGCGTGCGCAGCGATGATCCTGAGGCAAGAGAAAACGATTAAGGTGAGTCTACAGTGATTGGCAGCTGTCATGAGAATGGATTGCAGTCATCATCAAGCCAGGAGATTCATCACTGCTAGTCGGTTATGCACATATCACATGAGACACGGAGGTCAAATGAACCTGCAGTCAGCATTTTGACCTCCATAAATTTTTGGCTTTGCTTCGCGTCGCAGTAGTGCTCACGTCCTTAGGATGTAAAATATGTATCACATGCTGTTCCTTATGCAATTGAATTAAATCAGAGCCATATAATGGATGCTTTTGCGCTTTAATACAACACCAAATCAAAAAAGGTTAAGACGGTATGGAAATGACATTCATTTTGGCTATTACTTTTTCACAGATATTACAAACTTAATATATTTTATGTTATTCTTTATGACCAGTGTAATTTTATTTATTAATATGCTTCCTTTCCTGATTTTCAGGCCGGCAGTACATTCCTAATAATGGGACAGAGGCAATTTAGGGCTAGCAAGGAGGTTGCCGTTGCTGTCATTTACCCAATGACCCAATGTTGTATTACTGGGGTTGTAAAATATTCTGTAAAGAAGCACAGACTTAATGCAATGCAATTTCCACCCACTTGGTACCTTGGTACTGGATTAACGTAATGATATGGACATTGAAGATTTTGCTTCCTGGACCCCTTTCGGTGTTTTTTTCTCAAATAGAGAGAGTTTGGTCAGTCTAAGCTTGTCTGGCCATGCACACGATGCAGGTGCTATATATAGGTATGCTTAACCAGGTTAGATGCTTGCAGACACACTATAGATGCCCATATTCATTGATGTGTTTTAATGCACGTCCTTCAGGCAGTAGTGTAGTTAGTCTCTTGTCTTGACGATTAAAATACAGCAAAAATGGCTCTAGGGGGGTGTAAAAGGATTTATGGGGGGTCTAAACGGGTCTCTAGCCCCCTTAAACAGGTCTAAGAACTTCCATGTAGAACAACATGCACACTGTTTGTGACAATCAATAGCACAGTTATGCATCTAAAACAGTCCATGCTGAAACTGACATGCAGCAATGTTCAAATTCTGAGCCAAGAGGTTATGGCAACTGAATCAGTGGGTAGCGCCGCTGCCTCACAGTAAGATCGTCCTGGGTTAAATCTCAAAATAGAATTGTCTGGGTCCTTTCTGTTTGGACTTGCATGCCCTCCTGTTACGACCTCTCAAGACCATTCCTGGTCTCGCCAAATCCCTAGGATCCCTAGCGGGTTTTAGCGTTGGTCCTAGCATTCGGAGACCATAATGCGGTATCCACAGACAGACAACGAATGAGGGAAAAGAAAAGAACATTTACTAAGTAACATAAATCAGGCATTAGAATCAATAAAGAAAAAGTTCCACGCACGAGTCTGAGATGGGCTACTGAGCCGGAAGTCCAGAGTCCCGTGGTGGGGTCCATGGGACCCACAGAGAGCCGGATTTCCAGGGGTCCAACAGCCTGGACGCTGGAGATCCGCTGGATAGCTGAAGCTGAAAGTCCACAGGGAGACAGCAAAGGGGGCCGCGGTACGGCCGTAACAGCTCCGTGCCGGAAGGTCCGCATAATGGCTTTGATTCCAGGGTCCAAAAGCGGCTAGAAAGCTGGGGTACCGTGTCAGGGCCCAAAAGACGAAAGAAACTGGGCTCTGGACCGGGGTCCAGGGTTCCAATCCCACCTCTGCCAAGCTCCCACAGTTGGGTCTTTAGCAAGGACCTTAACCCACCATTGTCTGAATTGGAAGACTGTATCAGTTGTAAAGACACTCCATGTCACATGTCACTCCACTGGGATCTGGATGTTCTCTAGTAGTATGCATTTTAAAAGTAATACAGCTGTGTATGAACACAATGCATGTACGTTTTTCAGAATGATCTGTCCATCAAACCACAGATCCATCCAGCAATCCAACCACATCAAAAGACTCTCATCCATCTATCCACAACAAACCTCCCATTCACATCACACCATCAATCAATCCATAGCCAGACACAGTTCTTGCCAAATTGTATTTTGCAACAAAAGAACATTCTTTTGAACAGTTAATTGCCAGCTACATTTGGCCAGGAAGGTCAGACCACACATCTGTAACTCCCCAGACCAGTACAACTGCCTTAATATACAAAAATAACATTCTTTTTACATTGTCATTTCTGCATGTACTGCACAACCAAGAAGTGCAGACAGCAGCAGAACGAGAAATGAGCGTTTCCTGCTTGTTCCTGTTCATGCCATGTGCAGTTAGTGGGGCTTTTCTTAGTCCTGCACCAATAGCTGAGTGCCAAGGTGCCCGTCGAGCGGATCTGACCCAATGTCCCCTCTATCACCTGCAGAACGACTGGCACGGACGGCAAGGTACTCTGCCTGCCAAATTCCTTCCTTGCGATGCCTTGACCACATACAAATGTCAGCTACTCACTGGCTCATAAAGGCCAAGAGGAGTTAAATGTCAGTTAATGGCTTTTAAACTAATTGCTCATGGTCTTTCTACATGAGACAGTGCCTTTCTTGATTAACAACAATGGGGCCGATGGACGGATGCTCATTAGATGCATCATCTATCCTCAGATGGTGCCACAAAGAGGAAAGTTATGAAAAGGGAACTGGTGAAATTAAGGAGTTGTTTTATTTAACCTTCTTATGGTCTCTCAATCGGAGATGCAAAGAAAATGTCTGTACCCTCGACCTGGCAAACAGGTGATCTAAAATCTCAGGAAATTGTGTTGATTTCTCTGCAAGTAAACTTCCAGATTCAAATCTTTTCAAATCTTTTTTCAAAGTTTTAGACTTGCATTGATCTGCCTTGAGGGCTGGTTTTAATAATTCTCAAGGCACAAGCCGAGTGTCCTTGAGCGCTATAAAATGGTACTAAGGCTAAGCATTTGGGAGAAGCTTTAATGTGCAGATCACATGAGTTGCAATAAATTGGCAAAGGAGCTGCTTAAAGGTTCAGAGCACTGAAAAGACCTGCTGGCCTGGGGAACTTCTCTTCAAACATGACGAAGACTGAGAGCTTTTTTATATATGATCTTTTATACAGTATACATATCTTCATCACAATCTGATGATTTTAAAAGGCGTTATGGTTTATGGTTATAAAAGCAAATAATTTATTGCCCTGTTAAATCTACAAACTTTGAATAGCCCCTTGCTTACAGCAATCATAGACTGAACAGTTTGGGCGTCTTTGTACCTTTTCTAGAATAATTACAGGACTGTGCAAAAGTCTTAAGGCACTGTTAGATTTTGTTATTTTAGCAACTTTAGAAAGATACAACCACAAAAAAGAAGATACTACGCTTAAATGGAAAAAAATTCAGAAGGCAAAAGCGTGACCTCTAAAAAAGATGGTTTCCTGAAACTGTACATGGATCACAAAATACACATGAAAGACTTTTCACTGTAGCCTACAGAAGGTGTTTTTCTGATTTGTGTACCAGTTTGTGATATTACTAATACTGCTTACAACAATTAGGTCATACATCAAACTGAAATATTGCATAAATAAAATATTGAAATATGATGATATATTCCATAATCTCCAATTTTTGTGAGCAGTGAATTATGAAAAATACTGAAAATTAATTATACATGATCATCATAACATTGCTAAAACAACTAATGTAATGGTGACCTAATACTTTTAGACAGTAGTGTAACACAAACCTTTTGTTTTTGCTTCCTTCTCCTACTCGACAAAATCTTTGCTCTGTTCCTCCTTCCTCTATAGCTTCCCAAACTTTTACATTCCTTCCTGACCCCGAATGTCTCTGGAATGCCACTGACACTTTGATCTCTTCACTTTCCTTTCCCATTGACCTCCTTTGTCCCCTATCTTCCAAACACAAGACGTCTTCTAACTCTGCCCCTTGGCTTCCTGATGTTTTGTTCAGTTACAGGAAAGAATTTAGATCAGCTGAGAGAAAGTGGAGAAAATTTCTATGTGTCGCTGATCTCGACCTGTACCGCCACCTCCTGTCTAGATTCTCATCAGACATTACTTCTGCCAAGACTCGGTTCTACAAGAGGAAGCTGGACAAATCTACTGGGGATCTATGCAAGCTCCACAACATCTTTTCTTCACTTCTCAACCCCCCCAGCTCCTCCACCGCCATCCACCCTGACTGCTGAAGACTTTGCAGTCTTCTATGACAAGATCACTGCTGACATATGCCAGCGCTTCGGCGCTACATGTCAGCCTTATCCTTCACATCATTCTCCTAGTTCATTAATGCATCTTTCTACTCTCCCAACAGAAGAAATAGTGACCCTCCTACCGTTCATCACCTCCATCATCCACCGCAAGGATTACACCTTTACTGAAGAAACCCACTATGGATCCTTCAGAAGCTATCTCCTTATCCCACAAACTGATCGCTGGTGTTCCACAAGGCTCAGTGCAGTTTCATGGGTGTATCATCATGGTTAAGGATAGGCTTGGGTGGGAAATGAAATGATCTAATGAACTGATCACCCAAAGCCATTTTGTGATCATTCAGGTAAGGCTTTACCTCAAATAACTTACTGCTGCAGAGTTAACCTTTAGGGAATGGTTACTTATGCTACTTGGTGCACTTGGGAATTTGGAATCGAGACAGTCGGTGCAGCTCTTAGGTGACAATAATAACCTAGCAAGTATAACCATGTCTGTAATTAATGAATGAATGCATTTGGCTTTATTGTGCAAATAGGTCATGTTGTGCAATGCCAGTGTACATATCCTATCATATTCTGTAATGTGTCTTATTAATTAGGCAAACTCATTAGGAAAATGAACCAAACTGTCTCATTGGGTTTATGGACTTTAAGTTGCCAAAAAAAAACCAGCGTTTTTTTTTTTTTTTAAATCTTGTTTTTTTCTGTTGAAATTTGGCTGCACACAGATTTAAACAAGGTTACTTTTTGGATAACACATCAATAAACTGAACGTCTGCTGAACTGTGTGTTTGTGATAGACCTGTTACTGGAAAAAGTAAGAAATAAAGGAAGATGTGATCAAATTAGGAATGCAGCTGTAAATTAAAGTCCTCAATGAATCAGTATTTTCATCCAGTCACTAATTTCATTGTGGCTTTCGTGTAATCTTATCATATTTGATTATGTTTTGCTTATAAAAGAACTCTGAAAACTGTACCCACTCTTTGGTCAAGGCCCATCTGAAACCAGATTTCTAACCATGGCATTCCACGCCAATGTGACAAAATTGTCCAGGTCAACATTTGACTTTGCCTTTCCAGCTACTAGAACAGAAAATCAGTAACGGGTTTCCTAATCAAATTGCCAATGGTGGATCTCCACTCGCTTTTTTATATTAAGGGCAATTAACAAATGCTCACTGAATCCCATTGCAAATGGAGTTGGTGAAGTAAAGGAGTGTTATTATAGGAGTATTATAGTATTACCACGGTCTCAAGGGCTACCAGATTCCAATTACATGGACGCTAGTCATTATGCTCTGGCTTAACTTGAGCAGTGTTTTTACACACTTTGTGCTTGAGTGGTTATTGATGCCAGGTTTGCCATTTCCTTCTTTTTATGATATGCATTAAATACATTTGTATCCTCTCCTTTCCATAAGCTGGTGCTTTGCAATGCAATAAGTCAGACTGAACTCTGGATGCTGGAGTTTAAAGAGCTTTAGATGTGCGTGGCTTTAACGCTGGAGGTTATATAGAGTAGATTATGGATTACAATATAATTAATTGTGAATAAGTCATACAAATCATAATTCAAAACCCCTTTCTTACATGCAATCGAGTTTGTGCTTGACAAGACAATGTAGTGAAAGAAAGTTCCATTCTGGGTCAACTCACTGTCTGAAAATGGTTCTTCTATCCATATTCAGCCATTCCAACAGGTGTAGCACTTTGTTGCCTCACAATTTAAGCGTAAGTGCAGAAACTGGTTCTGAAATTTGTTCCAGCTGCATGGCAATTTAGCTTCCAAAATGGCCTCCTAGCCTTAGCGTCTTAAAGTGTGCATCTGTTCAGTTCTGGCAATAAAAGGATCACACATGCATAGAAAATGAACAGCGTGTGAAAGTGGATGCTCTGAAAGCTATGCAGGCTGTGTGTGTCTGTGTGTGTGTGTGGGGGGGCTTTTGCTAGTATTTTACATGCAGACTACTTGGAAGCACACAACCCAGTCTATAATGGTGCTTACAGTGAAATTAACAACTGCTCCTTTTTCAGAGTGCACACTCCACTCGGGCAATCACACTGACTCAGCAAATGCACACAAGCACTAGCTTTCTCACAACTAGAGCAGGAAAGCAAAAACACTAGAGACTATAAACCCTAAAATGGTCTTCATAAGAAAACTTGGTAACACTTCACAATACTGGTACATGATGAAGCATACAATAAGATTTAAGTAACAGTTTATTAACAAATAAATGAATGCATGAACTGATATTTAGTGCTTTATGAGCTAATGATAAATAGACATAAATGAGTGACATATGAATAGCTATTAACAAAGGCAGATGTTAACTGCTTACATATGGTTAACTCATTATGTTGATTAATTAAAGACAACGCATTAATTACCATTCTCTCTGTAATGCATTCATAAAAAAATGTCGTGTGGACCTGTTGGTAACTCATTTATGTATTAATAAATATATATTTTTTATGTATTTTTTGTACGATGAAGTGCACATGAAGCAAGATTTCGATTTATTTGTGCACGTTTACGTTATAGGAATGCTTTGTTATATAATTTATTTACATATTATACATTTATTATATATTCGTATATATAATTATAATTATATATAATAATTTTATTATATTCTTTCATATATATATTTTATTTATTAATTTTTTTTTATTATATATAAATACACAAATGAGTTATCAACAGGTCCACCCTAGAAACTTTTTTTATGAATGCATTGCAGAACGAATGTTAATTAATGCATCAAGTTTTTAATTAATTAACATATGAGTTAATCATATGTAAGCAGTTAATATCTGTCTTTATTAATAGTCATTCATGTCACTCATTACATTATTAATGAATACTTATCATTTTCTCATAAAGCACTTAGTGTCAGTTTCTGCATTTATTTATTGTTAATAAACTGTTAGTTAAGTCTTATTGTATGCTTAGTTATGCACAGTATTGTAAAGTGTTACTGAAAACTTTCACTGGATTTGTTTAAAGTAAAGAATTAAAGTTCTGATTGTGTCAGGTCTCGATAACCTACTGTCTTTAAAACATTTAAATACTAATATTTGATGGAATTCTATGAACAGGATGTCACTGAGGTAAAACTGGCATGATCTCTTTCGATTCAGTTTGCATTGCCACAGATCGGACGGATATCACATTTTAGTGTCTCATACACAAGTATTTAAAAGATTCCATTCAAACTAATAAAAATATATGTGGGAAAGCTCTGAGATCTGGGCCACTTGAGTAACATTTAAAAAGATCTAAAGTCCAAAGCCATTTTTAGTACTATTAAAATTCTAATACCCTGAACATTTCAACATTAACCTGAACAAAGATACGTGATGCTCATACATAATGAATACATTTCACACAACACACAAAGACCAGCGCGTGCTTTTTTTTCCATAAAAAGGATATTTAATATGAATAAATCGTAATTAAAATAAATGCCAAAGTGTCAGTCAGGGACATAGCTCTGTACAACTAAAGGAATAACTTTGTAAATAACAGAATACTTATTAAAACCCAAAAAAGGTTCCCTGGTCAGAACAAACCGATTTCTTCCAGAAGACTGGACAGCACAGGCTTCTTTCATCATTTGCTGGTAACTGATCATCTCTGAAATCAGTGGATAGGGCATCCTGACTTTATCTACTATAAAAGAAATGGATCCTATTACACACAGGTTCCTTGGTAGTCTCTGTAATTGGTTTGTGGTCTTTAGAGGACGTTCGAGAGTGTATAGTCCCAATAAAAAGAGATTTGTGGTGATCAGACACAGTTTGACCAAAAAATGAGCTTCAGAGTTGGATATTTGTACACTAGGCACTCTTGTGGAGCAATTCAGATGCAGACTGAAATTTTCTAGAAAACACTTGAGACTGGGGTTATAGATAAATACTGTTTTACGCCAAATTTGAAACCATATATTACCAAAAACATGAAGTATATGTTATTGAATGGACTTATTACTTCCCAGATCCCAAAATTTAAGAAAGGTATTGAAAAAGGTTAGTTGCTAGAATTCAAGTCCAGGAAAACACAAACTTGAAGAAACGGTCATTTACCAAGATTAATCAGACATTTTTTTTAATTAAATCAGCACAAAGTGCACAACTTTTATACAAGACTGTAAACATGGACTCCAAATCGAGCAAGCAAAACAATCAGAAATGTATTGAACATAAAACAAAAGTTAATGTCACAACAATCTGGTGTCTAACTGGCAACACAGGGCACCACACAGGAACTTTAGACCGGTTGCCAGTCCATTCATTCATACAAAAACACACAGGAACACACAGTGACCTAACGTACATCGCTGGAAAGTATGAGAACAGTACACAGACAATGGGAGAACATGCCAACTTCACACAGGAATCAAATCTGCCAATTATGTGATCGTGCTAGTAAAATGAATTACATAATTGCAAACTAAATATGAATTATTTAAAAACTGACACAATCACCACCAGTTATTTTATGGGGTATACATTTTATTGGGGCTGTACATATTTCATAGAATCTGAAATGCTTAACCCCATGGTATGCAGTCAAGTCCTTGTAAGCCTTCAGAGACTGGCTAACAAGGGGTCATCTTTAGTATAGCCATTTTAATAGTAATCACTATTCAGACAAAAAAGTCAAGTTAATTCATTTTGTGTTGGAATGATGAAGTAAATATAACCAGGCATAAGCTGCGAAAAATCCTGCTGTTTGTACATGTCTGAAAGAAATTTAGCGTTTTGATATCAAACTAGCTTTCCTAGGCATTTTAGTTTTAGCTTTTCAAACATTGGCTGCTGACAGTGAGTTGCTGAGTTAGAGAAAACCCGCTGACAGTGGTGTCTGTATAATTTTCTGATTGTGCTGCAAGCAAGCAAGGAACAGTAGGACACAGAACAAAGTTTAGTGTTAGTTCTCACAGAGCGGCGTTATCTAAAGTGCCACAATAACGTCAGGAGATTGTGAGTTTGACTCCAGATCTCATAGACGTTTGTAAAACTATAAAAAAAAGTAACTTACTCTTCAAATCTCAAAATGTAACACTTCATATTAGTTTTCGTAAGAAACATATTTATGCAGTGATACGAATGTGACCAACTCACATACAACAACTCACATACAACAACTCACATACAACAACTCACAGCCATTCACTGCAGCTAAATCAGATCATCTTTAAATGTACATCTTTAAAAGGCTGTAGGATGCATTATTAAGTTCATATTGACTTTCGGTATTGTATTCAACATGATGCCTATCCAATAAGTTTAGAAATCAAATTTGCACACAGGTTCCATGTCAGATTTAAGTGCATAAAAACATTTCAGATGTAAAACAAGCATAAGAAAAATAACAGCCACTTACTAAAGTATGTAGGAATTATGTTGGTTGCATCACTGACATACTAACATGAAATTTCTGGACTTCATTAACAATTACAAACAATTTACAGTAACAGATTAATGGTAAAGGGTGTTTGAAGGAAAATGAGGTAAGGGGTAACACAAAAGCTTTTGGGAAATTGGGATAACATGCAAACTCCAGAGCCATGGGGCAATAACTTTTGCTACTGCCACCCATGATTTCTTCTGAAATAGGTAGGTATGGGGCAGGTATCACTAATTAATCTATCAAAATGTTGCTCAGGCTTTCTCAATAACCTGCCTTTATACACCTTAAATAAAAATAACAAAACAAAAAATGTGATTTCATGTACTTTTTCACCACCCTCACATGTCCCTCTCCAATAGGTTGTGAGGCAGATCGATGTGGATCAGAGAAGGGAACGAGGCACAAGAACACACTGAAGATAAAACTGAAGATGAGGGATTTGTAATCCTATTTCTGTCATCTAGTTCAACACAGTCTGAGGCTGGTGGGAGGCCAGGAATTCACAAATCGGCAGCTCTGTCTCCTTTGTTCAATATATCTGTAGGGCTGAGATTCCTGATGTAATTTCAGACTAAGAACCAGATATTTTACTTGCATTTCGTGACTGATGAAAGTCCTGCATGGAGGTAGCATCGATGCATTATAAAGCAGTTCGCAAAGGTGCATTGTTAATGGAACAAGAAAAGCGTAGAGATTCAGACTTTCTGAATTCGCAATAGCCAAACTGAGCTTTGAGCTGATTTTCATTGTTGTGTATGGCTACTGGTGAAATGTAACATGCTACATGTTAGCGCCTTTAACAACCGTCCGATCACCGTCAGTTCATGACCAAGGTATACCAATTAACAACTATAATGAGTTAGAATAGGGATTACAAGTATAATAGTCTTAATTGAAAAGCTTTAGTACATATAATTTTAAATGTCATGTCATAAATATTATTTAGGTCATACTATGTTACACTATGTTATGTTATGTCCATGTTTCTTATGAGAGATGTGAAAGGGAAAAGTTTGCAGATTGCATTTGATGACATCCCGGTGTCATCTACATATACAGAGGAACCTCTGAATGCAAACGCATTTTCACTTGAACAATTTAGTCATCAACAATTTGGACAAAACTCAAACAAATATTCTGCCGTTGAACATTAACGTCCAGAAAACGTTCTCAATGGTGCGATCTTCCAACCACAATGCACGTGTCAGTCAGTCCAGTCAGTGGCGACACTAATCACCATGACAAGAAGAATTATGGCACGATAATAGGAGCATTATGTGTATCATATTATTTCATTATTTCAGTTTTATTATATATGTATATATATGTCTGTGTGTGTGTGTGTATACAATATCAGTCTATGGGTGACCTTCAGTCTCAGTGCTGCTGTCCCAGTGATGCTTTCGCTTCATTGGCTGTAAAGTTTCATTCACGGCTTAAAATGTTTCATATGTGTTACATTTCTGTGGATTATTAGTATTATTGCATTGCATTCCTCTGCTTTATCCATGCTGATGGTAGTGTTTTCGGTATTATCTGTGATGCAGTTGTGTGTTTTGTGCATACCTGCAGCTGGGAAGATGTGGGTGGAGCACTAGTGAACTGCATTAAAAACATGTCAGCTGAAGCTTGTGGGTGTGACTGAGAGGACAACCAGACTGTGTGGTGTTGTGCTGTGCAGTACAATGCTGTGGACAATAAATAGCCATTGGACCAAAGTGTACAGCTTCTAATCACCTGCTCTTAACAGGAAAATCCATACTCAGCTACAAGTGTTAACAAATTAGGAAACAAAAAGGAAAACTAGTGACACTATTACAGTATTTAGAACAGTTAACATGGCAAAGAAATAATGCCAAACCTGTCTGGAACAACCCTCCAAATGGTTATTTTGCTCAAATTAGACAAAGCAAATCTTGTAAATCTTGATCAGTCAGGATAGACACGTTTGAGATTTTGTGTTTTTTTTTTTCTTTGTAATTCTTTACGCCCACCTGTAGCTGTAAGTTGATGTTCTCGGAGCTGAAGATAAAATAGGACACACGGATCTTGCCCTGCTCTCTGTGTATGGCCATGAGGCACAGTGACCGTGGTATCAAAACCTCATCCTAGTTTATTTCATTGCCCAGCCGCTGATTAATGGAAACTCAAAAACGCAATTACTCAGTGGTGCACATGAGCACTCAGCATTCCCGATTGCTCAGCCACATCATTTCTCAGAATCTGGCCTTGAGTCAAGCAGCTTCTTAATAACAATACCGCTCATGCTTCACCACAGGACAGCACAGAACAGAAACAACAAGAAGGGCAAAAAGTGGAGTAAAAGAAGGGTGAATTTCAGAGGGCATTAGCTGGATTGATGTTGAATCGTTCAGTCTGATCGTAAGTTGATGTTGTTGGCTCATGACGATTTTCTTAAATGAATGTTGGCCGAAAAAAAAAAAACATGTCTCAATGTTTAAGCGATGCTTCAGTTGGATTCGATTTTGTCCATTGGAATATTTATCCGACGACCTCTGTGAATTTCTGCTCACGTCCTGCTGGGTAGATTTGCTTTTCCAGGACGACCGGCTCGTACCGACTGAGTCTGGAACATGACAACCCGCCGACTGCGTTCATGTTTCACGCAAGCCTTTCAATTCACGTCTTTCCATCTGCGCAACCCAACAAAACATCAAAATCCAATTTTAATCTCTCTCCTGCTCCATGCCCTTGCCGTTCTCTTCTGGCGTCATGCCACGAACAGACCTGTCTTTGTCCTCTCCGATTCCTTAGTGTCCCACTAAGACAACTCTGTTTGCTTCTTGCAGCTGATTACATTAAAATGAATTTGTAATAAAAATTCACTTTCGTCCACCTGGAGTTCCTTAAAAAAGTTAATAACGTGGCTTCAACACAGTACTGAGCACTGAACCATGAGTATGTGGAAAGGCCAGAGAAGCTAGTGCTTCTAGCTAGTGTTTTATCTAATCTGCTCGCATGGCTGAGCTGCACAGCCACACAAGAACTGCATTCATTCTGCTTTTGACACCATCCATCCCTTGAGAAAAAAAAACAAACCTTTCTACTGATTCTGTTCATCTGTATCTTGAGCTGAGCAAGAAATGTCAAAGTGATTCAATATTGTGCAAAACAAAGTTCCTAAAACTGAATGGGGGCACAAGAAAAAAAAGACAGATACAAATGTGTTTTAGCACTCCGTAGAGTTTTTGTAAGTGGTTCGCCTCTATATCGTAGTTGACGACGGAAGTCTAGGATGCCTTAAGTTTTTGTGAAAGTTATTATAAGATATAAGATGTTATTTAAGCTAAGTCACTTACAACTGATACAATCTGATATAATGTTAACATTGGTACTTTCCCAGAAGGATAAGAAAACACACACTTATTTTTCCTTTCAAGCTTGCATATTCATGGGATGAAAGTTGCCAAAAGACAAAAAGGAAATAGACTTTATTCTCGCAACCTTTCTTATTTAAATAAAACAGCTTCCCTGAAGAAATGTAATTAGGGACAGCCCTGCTAGAGTGACTTCTATTTATTCTTGTTGTTTTTATTCATTTTTACACCAGTTTGGCTCATTTATTTCATGAAATGTCCCAAAGCAGTGCAGCACAAAAAAACTGTATATGCTGTATATCATGTGGTTTGTTTGTTTGTTTGTTTATTTGGCTTTTTTAATGGCGCTATCGGCATCAGTGGCCATCTTAGCTACACACACAAGGTTATATAAATACACAAGTTCATCTCAAGACTGGCCACACACACACACACACACACACACTGACACACACACTGACACACACACTGACACACACACTGACACACACACTCACACACTCACTCACACACTCACTCACTCACTCACTCACACACTCACTCACACACTCACACACACACTCACACACACACTCACACACACACTCACACACACACTC
>JAUZST010049839.1:0-25050 GCA_034779995.1 Parotocinclus haroldoi | reverse complement strand
GTGTGTGTGTGTGTGTGTGTGTGTGTGTGTGTGTGTGTGTGTGTGTGTGTGTGTGTGTGTGTGTGTGTGTAATTTACGGACCATTAACAAGTTCAATGCTCAGAACACTGACCAAGCTTCCAAACTTTTGTTTTAAAATGTATGCATACAATGCAACCTAAAGATTACTCTGTACATTTGCTTGCTCCTTGCACTGGCAGTCATTAGTGAGGGCTGTTGGGTGTAGGACCTGTTTTATTGGTGAGTCTGAAGATGACCCTGCGGTCAGGGATGCCACAAACGTTTCGGACCGAGGCGATACAGCTGTAGTTGGCGTAGTCCTTGGGTCTCAGGTTCTTCAGCTTCAGGATCTTAGTTTCCCCCTGCAGCTCAGAGTAAAAGACAGAGAGTGGTGTGCAAATGTGTGTTGCAATATCTAGCAAAAAGCATATGACCTAATGCAGATGGCAGTGATAATAGCAACATACTGATAAGACACTCGAATTTGAATTTGATATAAAAAATTTGATCTATATTCCTTTTAGAAATGTACTTTTTTATTGTGCAATAAAGTTTAACTTAGTTTCAAAAAAGGAAAGAGTTTAGCCAATTCATTATCCACCTTTCATATTTTGCATTATTAATAACACACAAGATGTAATATAATTTAGTTAATCACAGTAAATGTTAACCTACATTTTAAACTTAGATGTGAATTAACTGTGTTTTTTTCTAAAGAATGCCAAGTAAAGCACAGTGAGGTTAGTAATTATTTGTATTCTAGAAGTCTAGAATAGAATTTAAATTCTATTTAAAAAATACATATTTTCTTAATACCATAATATATACTTGTTTTTGTTTCTTTTCACAAAGCTACAACAATTTGTACCACAAACTGCTTTGTGGTCACTATCAAAGGGAAGAGTCTTCCATAATTCGAGCAGTAAAAGACTGTGTTAAACTTCTCCAAAACGTTAACTTCAGCTAAATGATATATTAATGTTTATGGTCACTAAATTATTGATTGTCATGTTTGGCTAAATATCCAGCTAGAGTAGGGTTAAATAGCTTTAAACAAAGTTCCAAACTGCATTTAATAGCTGCATACCTTTCACTCCTGGCCAACACAGGATGCAGATAATGCTAGAACTCTCATGCTCAGACTGAACAAGTTCAAAGGAGCCTTATTAAGTGAGAGACAAGCTAAAGACCTCACTGAACTGCTGAAGGAGACTGCAGGGATTTTTGTTCAAGGCTGAATGATTCACTGACTCAAACACTGACCCTCTGAATGAGAGCAAAGTGAATCTCTCATGACTGCAGTGTTGGCTCATAGAAAATGATAGTAGACATTGAAGCAGGAATATTAAATGTCCAAGTCTCTGCACCACCAACCAGCCACTGTCCATTAGATAGGCTCTTAATTCTCAGCTGCTTAGACAATATTCCAACACTTTTGTCTCACATGAATCAAAGTATAAGGTATTACATATAAACCAACAGATACGCTCTCTAGCTACTTTGTTAGGTACACATTGCAAGTACAGGTTTCAACCCCATTTTGCCTTGAGAACCCCCTTACGTCTTCATGGTGGTGGAAACACTCCTCAGGGATGTTGGAAAGACATAATTGCATCATAGTTTCAGCAGATATTTCAGGTGCTCTTTCATACTGTGAATATCCCATTCTTCTGTATCTTCCAATGAGGTTCTTTTATATTTAGTTCCAGGTTACTGGAAAGGTAGATGAAGAACATTCAACTTACTGTCTCTTTCTGACATGGTGTGTTGCCATTTTGATGGTAGCCATTAGAAGAAGGGCTCTACTATTAAACTACTTTGTTATTGTTTAGAACACAACATTTAAATTTCATACTGTCCACATATACCCATATTTAATTACATTTGATTTTTCTTCAAGCACTAGTTTTTGACACTTAGAAAAGAAAAAATATTATGTTTTTGTCATTAACTGAAGCAGATTATTTTGATATTGAATAATTGATTACTTATTCTTTTATGCTTTTAATTACCAGACCATGAAATTACTGAAACACCCTTCACTAGCGGATGCTAGGTCAATTATAGGCACCCAGCCAGATTAAGAGCAGTCTTCTGGTAGAGAATACAAGTGATGGACTGACACAGAGTGATCGAAATAGCATGGCATGCAAAAAGACAATTCTAGCTGACAGACAGAAAAAGTAGTAAGTACAGTAAGAGGGTGGAAAGTAAGACATTTGGAACAGTAAATAAGAGTTCCGCAGAGAGAATGAGAAAGAAAAAGATTCACAGGCACAACTGTATCATTACAATTGCTAGATATTTGACTTGATCAGTGGTGTCAGCAAAGTTTTCATTTGGCCTTCCCTGTGGTTTCTCTTGTGGGTAAAATAGCAAACTGACATTCATTGACAAACAAACAACTCATGTACAGAGACTTTCAAATGTTTCTCCTAATATATGGATTTTCGAAAATTCCTAGCAGGACTAAGAGGAGAGTGCCAAATGGAAGCAACTTGTACCACAAAAATAATTACCAGTGCCATGTCAATTCTTTGTTAGCCATTTGATAATATCTCTGTTTGCAGGACTCTTAGACAAGTTAAAAGGTAAAGGTTTTGCTCAAAATTACCAACATTGGCAATGATGGCACCACAACATACAATACTGTATGTGTGATCAGCTGTCTCACTGTCACGCTGATATCGCATGCGCAATCTCGTCGGACAGCCGTCGCCCAGGGCACCTCCCCTTTTAGCTGCTTCTCCATTCCTCTTTCAGTTTCTCCTCCTGGCCTGCAGGTGGCACTCCCACCACCCATCTTCTTCCCCTATATATCCTGCTCCCCTGCTCTTCTTCCTCGCCGGTTACTTTGGTTCCATCTCCTATGTTTTCTCATCCTTCTCTACGCATCCTGTCGCATCTACCGGCTTCCTCTCTTATCCTCACTACTTTGTCTTCTACTTGCCTGATCTCCTCGCCTGAGTCTCTCCTTCCTTTGTCTGGTTTGCTTCCTTTTTGCAACCGCATATTCGGTGGTGTTTTCCGTTATCGATTTTTGCTGTTGTCTGTTTCTCGTTTTCTCTATTTCATTAAAGCCCACTTGCGTTTACGTCCGCCCCCGTTTGTGTTATTCTTTCCACGCTCTTGCCACGTTACCCCGGCGTCCAGCGTTACACTCACATCTTTAAAGACTTCCAGTACTATGCAGAAGTCTAGGGGAACCATTTATTTTTTTTGTTTTAGCACTGCTATAATGGCCATGTGTAACACACTGTTAACAATGCCTCTGCAATAATTTGCCTTAATGAGAAGCTTGGAGAGTCATAGGACGTCTTGAAGCTGGTCAAACACAGACAACAGTGGCAACAGTATTGGAACAAAGTGTGATTTGCAGACTGTTGAATAAATTTCCAGAGACTGGAACAGTATGAAGAAGACTAATGCAGGGTTGCCCATCTGCAACAACAGCAAAGGATGCCCGTTACTTGACGTTATTGGCAAGAAGCAGCAGGTGCAGCAATACAACAGAGTTGTGGGGATAGTTTCTTGCTGCCACTGGATGAAGGATGTACCCAGATAATACAAAATTGGCTGCATCACGTTGGACTGCATGCCCGGTGACTAATGGTATGCATTTCGTTATCTGCTGAACACCATAGATCATAGATCACACCATAGATCAACCATAGATTCTTTCCTGATGATTTCCGGTTCAGTTTGCAGCCTGATAGTCATCAGGTCCTGATCTGGTGTGAACAAGGAACATGGGACAATCCACATTTCATGTGACAAAGAGACTCCTTCAGTGGTGGTGGAATCAGTATTTGTGGTCTTCCCAAGCTCTGCAACATCAGAAATGGATTACTGACTACTGTCAGATACCAAGATGAGGTGCTGCACCCTATAGTGGTACCCTATACTGGTGCAGTAGGAAATAACCTTCTTTTTATGGACGATAATGCAAGGTCCCACTGCACATCTCATCCACAACATGCTTCAGGAGTAAGTAACAGAACACGTGGATTGGCCTTCACGTTCTCCACACCTGAATCCCATTGAACAAATTTGGGATGTACTGGGAAGACGTCTGGCAAACTGTCCAATGCCTCTCACAACACTTCGTTAGCTAAAGTTGCCCTGGAGCAAGAGTTGCAGAGGATCCCATAAGAACTGTTGGACAATCTGATCCTAAATGCCCCATCACTGTCAGTGTGTTTTGAAGTCTTGGGTGACCATATACCCTACTGAACAGTAACTGTGTGGCACTCTCATCCTTGACATGCTTCTGTTCACCCCCATGAATATGTCACTTGCTACTCTATCACAATACTTGCGTTTGCATCTCATTTGCATAACTGATCAACTTTTTTGACTATATTTGCTTTTCTAATTATCTTGTTTAAAGAAATTAAATCAAATGCTTCTTTTTTCTAATCGCATTTTGAAATATCCCCTCATTTTTGTCAGCAGTACAGAATATAGCAGCTACTTTATAACAGTAAAGTCCTTCACATTTATCTTACAGCTCACATCTAAGCCACCCAAGGAGGATGGGCCCCTTTTCAAGTCTTGGACCTCAAAAAGCCCTAGGTTTGCTCAATTTGGGATTGAGCCTAGAAGATAATCTAATACTGTAAAACTGCTTTGAGACACTGCTCCATTTAAAAAAGCGCTATATAAATAAATCTTACTTGACTTGACTTGTTGTTGAACCAAATGTGAAACAAAACCAAAGACCAAAGACCAAAAACCAAAGAGCCAAATGTGCTAAACAGTCAATGTTTGCTTGAAAGGCCATAAAATCATGTATAGAAATGTTGAAATTTCATGAAGGTTCTCTTACCTGTGTGAAGAAGGGCTCGTATATCTCCACACCCTTGTCTGAGCCCTGAGAGAGCACGTCTCGACCACGGTGCCAGCTATAGCGCACTGGAGGATTGGAGTTGGCCACACAGCGGAGGAAGACTGTCCTCTCATAGTAAAATTGCTCTTTGGCTTCTCCTATACTCTGATGGACAGTCACGACTGGGTCATCCAAATCTGAGCAAAATCAGAGACACATTGCATTTTTACACAAATCGACTTTGCAAATATTTCAGCAGAATATCAGAATTAATGGATGCTCACGTAAGCCATGGCTAAAATGATTTGGTTCTCAAATGTATTTCACATCTTGTTAAAATCTGAACATAAATGGCTGATGCTTTTAGTATCAGCAAGGGCAACCATAAGAAACCCCATAAGAAAGTAAATCAGCCAAAGAAAGGGTTTATATAACACTTAAGTCAACAACAAAGAAAAACTATTAATTTTGACAAAATGCTAGTTGGTTAAAAATTATTAAAAATATCTGCAGTTGTAGTCATTTTTTCACTCAACCATTTTAGCTCCACTGAGCAATCTATGACTCTTGTTTGGGCCCCAGCAGTTTGAGGATTCAGTATATACACTGCTCACGGAAATTAGGCAATATTTAATTATGGGTCTTTCATTTTGAAGTATCCCTAATTTGTGTGAGCAGTATAGATGAGCCAGGCTTCAGATGCGCCATGCTACTAATTGAACCCCATGAACAGTCTGGAGAGGAAGCCAAATAATGTTTTCAAACTTTGTTGTTCACTATGGGCAGATCATTGATTCATTATTACACACTAACCTCTAATATGCTTATTGCAATATGGTTTTATGAATACCAGAATCTGCAGGAACCTGCTTACACTGGCTTTTAAAGGTTAATTACAGGTTCATTGAGACTGTACAAACTAGATAAAAGCTAAACAAGTCGCTGTATCATTGGAAGTACCATTTATTCTGATTAGGGTCACAGAGAGTAGAGCGTGGTGAAAATCTGATTTCTTTCTCAAATCCCATTTTTCCATTTTTTGCAAATTACAAGAGGGCAATCTGATTTGTCTGTCTGGACTGTAGTTACTTTCATGGCTGTAGCCAGATTGTTTGCGACTATGATTGCTATCATGATGACGCAGGCATTGTGTGGAGTAGCACAGAGAAACTGTATGATTGTCAGTTGGCAGTTTCAGCATATAGATTCCTTAATGGATTGTGACTCATATAAGGACATTTACCCATCACAACTATGGACTTTTATTATTTAATTAATTTATTGGAAGCTGTATTAGATGTTTTCTTTTGCACTGTCAAGCTCCAATCCAAAGCAGGACATCATACACACTTGTTCACATGGGGCAAATGGCATGAACAATAGTCAATCCGCAATGATGACTGTAACTGTGTAGCTAACGAGATGCATTTTAGCAAGTTGTGTATGGCTGCCCTCAAACCTTTTGTATTTGCAAATACAAGTAGTATCAGTAATTAATTTGAGGTACTCTGTGCAGTAAGTGTAATTATACTGTGTATTCAATTACACATACTACTGTAAAGCCCAAATTTCTGAGCATAAGTATATTCAAGTATCTCACTTTCAATCAAAATGTTAACACAATAAACACCAACATTTAGGTGAACATGCCAATCTCCACTTGTGGAATGAGAGACATGCCAATCTCCACGTGTGGAATGAGAGAGACCCTAGACCTGCCACCAACATTTGATGCAACAAGATAAACATTATAAACTGATGCTTTTATAGAATAAAAGGAATACAGTAAATTGCAACATTATTCTAACAAGGCACTTTAAATTGGTACTTTTGGAGTGTCTCCCCTTCCCCAATCCTCCCCAGTATTTATTGTTGTATTGTTTTGTATTTATTGTCTTTTTTGCACTGCGTCACTTTTAATGTTGGCTGTTGTGTTTATTGTTAAATGTAACACTTGGTCTGGAGGAACGTTGTTTCGTTTCACTGTGTACTGTTAACACTGTATATGGTTGAAATGACAATAAATACTACTTGAACTTGAACTTGAACAATAACTGTTCTGTACCACTTCTTCTCAATCTATTAATTCTGTCACACGCTCTACAGGTATTTATAGCCTGATCATCCTTATGCATTTTTTCCCAGGTAGTATATTTGTCATTCTATTTTTTTATATAACAAGATTGTAACAGATTTAACAGTAAATCTTCATTTTTTCTTTTTTCATTTAAACACCTTTATGCTCAAAGACAAGTAAGCACAATATAAAATATTTACAAGACAAAAATGTAGATTAATGCTGCAATAGGACAGGTCACTGAAATCATGCACCGATCATGGAAGGGCTAGGAAAAATATAATAGAGGATGCCAACTTCCATTTCTATTTTACTCACCACCTCAGGGTCAGACTGCTTCTCTTAATTAATGGACTATAATGCTCATTCCTTAAGATATAATACTGACTTAGTATTACAGCACACTTACTACTATGTTAGAATATGCATGAATCCAAATAGAACTGCTCAGATGCATATAATTGCTAATTTGAAAATAGACACTGGGTCTCCAGGAGAGGGATGGATAAATACTGGTCTCAGAAGAAGCACCCATTGTCTAACCACAGTTGTTAAGAAAGGTGCATTTTCCTTTATTTTTGGTTGATGCTCTTTTAAAATGGAATACAAGTAAGCCAGAATCTGTCATGTTTTTGACCAGTCAGCACAGGACAGCCATATTACAGATCTACAGTTTTAAGCACAATCTACTGCTGCTTGCTATTCCTGCAATGCTTCATAATATCCCTAAAACACATATTTTGATGTTACTGAATGCTTAGCTGTATCTGTCTTCCAGTACCACCATAAATGCTTGTAGTGCTGATTACTGTTGAAAGCTCATTAATTAGCACTACCTGATCAACTTTGGTTCATTGTTCTGCTATGATTCTTTCTCTAGAAGGATCCAAACAAGCATTTTCACTACTGGTCTCTTCTTTTCACTTCTGGTTACCTCTATATGTAGGACTGTGATGTTCTGTCTGTTCAAAGAAGGAAAGCAATAATTGAGACAACCTGTGTGGCTGTCAGGTGTGTATAATTGTGGTTGTCTTTGTGGCCTATGTGGTCAATAGCCATAAAATGATAGTGGGATAGGGTAAGAAAAAAGAAGATCAAAAAGAGATATGAAGATAGAGCTTTTAGGTATTAATAAAAGAGCAGTGTTATATTGATCTGTAATTTGGTGTTGAGCATATGAATAGACAAAATTAGTTGAAGCCACAAATAAGCCTGGAAAATTGCTGTATAGGTAGAGGAAGGACATTCGCAATGACAAATTGCAGGCAATGTGAGTGGCAGCCTGAAGAAACAAAGAGAGCGCGTCGGAGAAGGACAAAAAAAAAGACCTTTCAGGCCTTCTTCTTAAATGGCAGTGTATATATTTCATTGTGACATTGCCCACAGACTGATTCTTAGCACAATTTGACACAACATTTTGACACTACCTTTTGGAGGCCTCATGCAAATTTGCTCATCCAGCTTAACTTAGTTTATTGTTTTACACATCCAGTCTTGGCATTCATCTTAGTTCATGTCATTTTACTTGCTAATGCTAACCTTATCGTCATAATTTCACACTTGTCCATTTGCGTAATACGCGAACAAGACCTTTAATTTTACAAGCAACATAATCATCTCGCTATGCATTTTAAACATGCATTTAATAGACAGACGAGCAGGAAACACAAGACATTTTGAGCTGAAATCCAAAATGATTAGCGTTGACCTTTTTTCTGCTCGTGGAGTTCATGGCAGTCTTAATAAACATCTTCCACTTGTGCCATTGCAATTTAGAGTGGAGATACAGAACATGGTGAAAATGTTAACCAATGAATGTACCCTTTAAGTTTCCATCCTCCTCTGGGTAAATGAAGCTCCTGGCCTAATCAGAGGCTGCAGGTCACCCACCAGAATGCTGATTCCTCACTTTCATTAAGGCACGATCAGCCCAACAGCCCCTTAATCAAACTCTAGAGGCAGTCAATACTTTATCCAGCTCCCATTACAGCCATGCAGGTAGAAGCAATTACCTTTAAGGGGAAGGCGACGAACAGAACCAAGCGATTGAGTGGAGCCATTTTGACACAGGCGTATGCTTTAAATAAATACACTGATTCATTAGAGGCAACAGAGGACCGGCAAAGCTTATCAGCACACTGCACCATTTCTCCCTGACCTAAAATGTTAAATTACAAGAAGAAAAGCAGTCAGAAGCATGTCTATACACCCTAATCATGCAGCCCAAACACTTACTCATTCACTTTATCCACTTGATCCAGGACAGGGTCGTGGGAGTGCTGGCACCTAACCGGCAGTACATCGCACAAGGCAGAAAATCCCCCAGACAGGATGCCAAGCCATCTTAGCGCACATACACACTTAAACATACTCGGGACACTTTAGAGACACCAATTAACCTAACATGCATGTCTTTAAACTGTGGGATGAAACTGGAGAACCTGGAGGAAATCCACATTAATGCAGGTAGGACAAACAGAAAGGACCCATGCCGCTCCTTATGGGGATTGAGCAGAGGATGAGGCGACAATGCTACTCTCCAGCCTAAGCAGACTGGGGTTTATGCAGGATTTCTCATTTTGTCTCTGCAAGTGCAGGTTTGTAGGAATGCATCCGCCTTGAAATATAACCTTTTCATTAGCCTATGCACAGCTGTGAAGCGGCACACGCCATGTGCCAGACGACCATTTAGATGCAATAAAGGAAATAGGCACTAGTAGCTATTACCTGCTAATATGAAAGTGTGCACATCCAATTAAAACCATTGAATTTTCAATATGACCAAATCCCTTCTTACAACTATCAGTGGTGCTACATGTTGATGTAGTACATTTATTTATTAAGAACCAATACTCAGGCTACATAGATACAGGTATGCATCTCATGCTATCTGTCTGTTCACATACATGTCCAAGCTCCAGCATGGCTTCTGTCTTTATTATTAATGATGTTTATGTTTTTATCTCAAATATTAGCTAGAGATGCACCGACAGGTCGGCAACTGACTGGAATGATCAGTTTAGTGCTCTGACAAATGCAAATTCAGTTCATGCGTATAAGGAGCTCTAAACAATTAATGCTCTGTTACTCTGTGTTCATTTCCTGGTCCCAATGTGCAGTGCGCTGCATGATGGTCTGTATATTTTTCTTGTTCATCTGTGATCTGTATTACTTGTGTATACTTGTGAGTATGTTGTACCATTTATGACCAGGTTTAGCGTTTTTTTACTGCACTGTTGGTGTATTGGTGCTACATGAGTAGGGTGAGGTGCAATTTAGTGTCTTTGCTTGCTCTACAATTTAATTAGCTCTCATCAAGGCTGTAATAAAGTACAATATGAGAGGGTTTGCAACGATTGACATCTTGTGCAGGCAACGCCACAAGGCTAAAACTAGTGAGAGAACAAAGCCCGGAACAAGCAAACAGACTTTCTATCTTCTTATGCAATTATTTCTGTATAACAATTAGAAATCAGAATATGCAACGCATTGCAATTGGAGCATCTCTAATATTAACACATAACCCTGCCAGATACACTGGTTGGTTCACTACAGCAGTTAGAACATAACATAAGAACATAAGTAACAGCACAGTCTCTGGTGCAGAATGTCTTATTAAACACAAAGTACTGTCAAAATGATCAGCATGCAGACAGATGAACCAGCATGTGTCTAGACGAACAATCACACAGAGTGATGAAACAGGGCATGGAGGGATGAACCAGTGAACAGAAAAAAATGAACCTGCATGTGAAGAAATGAACCAGCAAGCAGCCACATGATTCCACAACACAGTATAAAACAGTGCATCTGCATTAGTATGAGCCATTTGGCTGGTGTGTCCTTCTTTATAAGCTGTGCCCTAATAAGACAAAGATCAGGTATGTGCTCCACTGTACACAAACTGTCCATAGTTTGTGGGATCATTGCTCATGTCTCATTGTAGGCTAAGGATGCTCATGCTAAGGATGGAACATGTGTACTTTATTTTGAATATTCTCACACTACCGATACGCTGCAGCATTCTATAATAACTCGTAACTGTACATTTTTACCAATACCTGGTATTATTTTAATCAAATAAAATAACCAACATAACAAAAATGTTGATGCCTTCTTAGAAATCACACTGCACAAGAAGAAATAAAGTTTAATTAGGATTTTAAACCCCTATAGAACTTGAGACTCTGATATAATCTGAAGCACTATTTTAAATTTGGCAGCAGTAGGAAAAACATCATTTTCTAGCTGAGCTTTTAATGACTCCAGGGAATCAGAGGTCATACAGTGCGATTAAGAGAAAGACACTCCACATGACAAACACGGCGCTCGTGGAAAATTTTAAACAGAAGCTAACAGAGCTTGCCTGCATTTACATGCCATTACTATTCCACTGCTCACAAATATCCATGATTTTTTTTTATATAAAAACTGCTGGTAAGAGATGTTTCAGCTTTGCTAGCCCCCCTAGTGGGTATCACTTTAAATCCTTTAGATGCACAAAACGTACACAGACAGGTGTGTGAACAACGTTGCTCACGTAGCAGCTTTGTGTGCACACATCAGTGTGGTAAAGCATCAATACAACGCCACATACACAAGGACATTTTGGAATCTGTCAAACACACCTTATGTTATTTAAATGAGTACAGTGTTGGCAGCTCTGACAAACTGCAAAATTCTCCGCCCATCCATTAAAAAAAGAACCTCACCACAGTTACTGTCAGTGTGTGCCCAGGGACACATTTTACCTGCAGTAGGCAGATCATGAAGCAATAGAGGCACTATAGCTGCAATAGCTACAGAAAGATAATGCCTTGAAAATAGTCACTTTTAGTCTTACACACTTGCTATCATTAAGCCACTGCTTTTTGTTTGTTTTTTTTGGCAGGGTGTTAAGTGTAGTCATGCTGGAAGCTGAACCACATGCTCATCCTAAGCTCTCCATTAAAAGATTGGCAGTTGTAGCATTTATTTCTGCTAAAATGCATGTAATTTATGTGAAATTTGCAGCATCTGTTTTTCCCTTCAATTCTGATTTCCTCTGCTGAAGAAAAACACCCCCACCAAACATATGGCTTAGATGTCAGGCCAAAAAGTTCTTTTGTGTTCTCAACTCACCATAAAATAGCATGAACAGCTGTATTTATGCTGAATAATAATGAATCAAGATCACTACAGCCAAAGTAATTGGGGGCAGTTAACCTGGTGTGTGATCTGGAAGGTGATTATTTTATCTGTGAGGAAGGTAATAGAGGTTATTCTAAAGGGGCTAATATTTTCACTGATATTTGTTATTTTCACTTTGATTTGAGGGTTATAATGTGTAAGTACAGCTACAGTACATTGTGGCAAGAAGCATAAAGATTTTCGATAGGCAAGTGAACTGAAATTAAAAAATTAATTCATTTTTCATTTTCAATGTTTCATAATAGTCCACAGCCATAATATACCATGTTCCCATATTGAAAGAAGAATGATGAGTTCTCAAAATCATATAGCGCTGATACTATGGGTAATGCAAACATATCACAAATAAATATACAAGGTGGGACGATTCTGTCTGTAATTTTAATTAATTTATGTATATTTGGTAACACTTTTACAGTAGCACACTTTGCTACAGTAGCAGTAGCAAGTAACACTCTTAGTGTCTTAATTATAGGAAACATGTTGACATTTTGTTTTCCGGAAAATTACACTTTATTTTGAATAGTTATTGTTTAGAAATAAAAAAAAGAAATGTGTGAGAGGTAAACATAATATAACAACATTAAAACTGTGTTTCTAGTAGTTAATTTTAATTATAGGGAACTTGTGCATGCATTGTATTGCATTGCTCACAGTTCTGAAATATAAAGGAAGGTCTTATCAAATGTACAATATGTACAAGTATGTACTGTAAATATCGATAATCAAATCATGAGTATTATGTTATTGTATCCTTCCTGATAACATTTATGTTCTGTTCATTGCCATATGAAGTATACAGTAAGGCATATACTGTTGTATTATATATTATATATATTATATATATATATATATAGCCATTATGATGTATATTATGACTTTAACGTGTCATTAACCACTGGTGACCACAAATCACAAATACTTTAAATTAGTGTGCAAATTCACACTAAACAAAAAATGAAAAAATGTTATAAATAACAGAGGAAAATTGTGTGATGACTTTTCCCCCTCTCAATAGCAATTAAATATTCATTATCATGCTGAAAGATAGAGGATATTTTTTAATGTTCTGGCGAGCCATACACTTCAGAGCGGCACACGGTGCAGCCTGGGGTTTTAATCAAAGGCAGCATTGCTCTCTCCCAGTGTGATCTACAGCAGTCATTATGGAGATAACCCCCATCATACGGCCACAGCTAGGTGTCAGACGTTTGGAATTAAATTCACCCTGACTGGGTGGCACTAATCACTGTCCCAGCTTGATTACATGTGACACTGCTGACCTAAATGACATCTACCTGGAAACTTTATATGTAAAAACAGTTCCATCAGGGTAAGATAAGCAATTTGTCTCCGACATTGGGAATAGGTGAAAAGGAGAAAGCTGGAAAAGTGCAGAAATATCAACGTTGGGATGTAGAGTTAATGAGGCAAGAGATAAGACAGCTCATTGTAACGATCATGGCCTATGAGAGGCAGACCAGGCTAATTCCCAAGGAGCTATTTGCATTGAGCTATGGAAGTGAGGCGTTAGAGAGTAAGGCTATTACCAGGCACCAAGCTCTGAAAGGCAACAACTTTGTCATCACCCCCTTAGCTCTGAAACAGCCCACAGCATCCTATGTGATCTGAGTGTACAGCCAAGCTGCTAACATGCATTTCTCTCACAGCTAGATGGATGATTTCACATATTAAGCCTGGCTGCTGAAATTGTGACTTGGGCAAAGGCAAGATTAAGTGTCTGTTCACAGTAAGGTTTCACAGAGCCACAGAGACTTTTCCAACACTTAGCTACTGTGCCCCTATCAGTTTGCAAATTAAAGCTGCCACTGTAAAGAGAATTATTACCACAGATTGGAATGTTTTACAAGAGAACTCAGCAGCCAGAAATTATATTTGTCCTCTCACAATTATGAAGGGTTATCTATTTATACAGCTACAAGAGCACATGATGCAACACACTGATGGCTACAATAATAATGCAATTCTGAAAAAGAATAGCCAAGTAAAACGGAGGCTCTGGCCTTAACTGTCCAAGGTATTCCCTCTGTCTGGGCCCTTCCCTCGTGATCCTGACCAGAATAAGCAGGGAACCAATGGCTGTTTGCTTTTACTACAGTGTATTGCATTTTGATTGTTTTTTTAAATATATATATGTCTAAAAATAAAAGGCACAATGCAATCCTGTTTGCATTTTCATTCTCGCTGTTAACCAGATACCCTGTAAATCAGGCACCGTGGGTGGATCTTTGGGAGTAAGATGGCATTAGGCTTCCCCAAGGACAACGGCAAAGCCTACAGTTTAACACATGAATCAGTGAAGCTGACTCACCCAGTCACTTGTTTACAGATACGTGGATATATGATACCCACCAACAAATAATTGACCAAATTATCACAATCACTGTTAATTACACAGTCTTATTTATAGTTACCATTGATTTTATGACAACAACAAAGGAGGCACTATTATCATCGATATATTGTCATACATAAAACTGTCATCAGCTTAATTTAAAATTGTACTGTGATATCAGGATTTGTTGATTGAGGTCTTCCTGTCTCGTTTGTATGAGTGTATGGTGTCTTGTTACTGTCATTGTGCTTTTATAGGTAAAAGAGATGTAATGCAATTGAGCTCAAATTAATTCAATGTTTTATCCACTCATTATGTATCGCCTTCATACCGTTGCCTTCAGAAAAATCTTCTGGAAGCAATCGAACTAGTTAAATGAACCACACTAGATTTCCTAGTGTGAGTATGCTTTTAGTCAGGGTCTTGAGAGAGTCAGTGCTAACCAGCAACACAGGTCACAGGGCAGGGACAACCCTAGACAGGGTGCCACACCTATACACAAACTCATACAATAAGGGGCACTTTGTAAACACCAATTAACCTAATACAGACCTTTGGAATGTGGGAGGAAACCATAGCACCCAAAGAAAATTCATGCGTTAACATGCAAATTGCTGGTCCCAAAGATGCTGGGCCCATGGTCTGGACGGAACCGGGGATCTATGTGCTATGAGGTGACAGTTCACTATCGTGCCACCTTACTAGCTATAAAATCTCATGCATAAAGTTGTCTTTGACTCAGTCCACCTGCATGATCTCACTCTTTGTAAGCACTACTCCGGCTGAGAAAGTAATAATACAGAACAGCATTTTGTGTGTGTGTGAAGGCTGCAATTGTTCTGATGAATTGGGCTATACATCACAATATAAAAAATGACAAAAGTTCACCTGCCATAGAAAGTGACAAGCTCTTAATATTTTTTGCTGATTTGATTTAGGCCCGGCCATGCTCAAGTGACATTCAAAGCTTTGCACATCTTTCCTACTTCTGCTTGTACTATTGAAAAGTCAGCCATTGCTGTCGAACGTTTAGTTCCTGGTTTCTGTACATACATCAAATCGTGTATAGCGAGTGTCATTTTAAGCTTTATGATTTTAAATTCAAGCCATTCCAACCAAGACGGGTGAGTTTTTTTCATGTTTGATTTCTACTACGAGAGTTGATCCGCATGTCATTTGGTGGTGACTAGATTGTTTGATGGGGATCCTGTGCAGAAGTAGGGGGGTGATCTCTATATGACCTTCCACTAGTCTTACATATTCTGAAAAACTGTATTTGCTATTTTTATTAGAACATTTCATTTTTGTTGCTTTAAGATCTGAACACTCCCCTCCAAAATATTGCAACAGTGAGGCCAATAGCTTAATTGTTGCTGTAGACCAAAAACATTTGGATTTGACATTAAAAGAGTAATATTAAACAATCAACGTTTTAGCTTTCATTTCCAAGTCTTTACATCTGGATCTGATACACAGTTCAAAAGTATTGGGAACATGTGACTGTGAGGTGTGTTTCGTTGCCCAAGTGTGTCCTGTTACATTCATTATTCAAACAATAGGTAGCTGAATGTCTATGCTTAGTTTAAGATTTGTGTTTTGCCTGTGCATTTATATTAAGAGCAGTAACCAACATAAAACAATGTGTTGTCTATGAGTGAAAACAAGCAATTATGAAGCTAAGAGAAGATGGAAAAATCAACCAGTGCCATTGCACAAATATTGGCCAGAATCAGTCCAACCATTTGGAATGTCCTTGAGAAGAAGTCACCACTGGTGTACTAAGTAACAGATGTTAAACAGGTAGACCAATGAAAACAACAGCAGTTGATGACAGCAACATTGTGAGTGCAAAAAAAAACATCCATGCCAACATCCAGAGGGCAGTAATGAAAGTGCAACGATCTACACAGTTCACAGAATACTTCATGAGCAAAAGTACAGAGGCTTCACAAGGATTTGCAACTAAATATTAAACATTTTTCAGTTTATTCTATTTAAAGTTGATGTGTTCCAATACTTTTGGGTGTAAGTGTAGTAGACCATAATCTAGATATATTTTTTGACTGTCTAGTACAAAACTACACATTTTAAAAGACATGGCTTGTGGTAAATTAAAAAAAAAACTATTTGTTGATTCATTTACACTACTCTAACCTGAGTGAATTCACAGGCCAAGTGAGCAGAACCTAATGAACAAAAAATTATCTCAATTAATATTGTTACTATAAACAACTATTGTGCAAAAATGTCTTGGCTGCACTACAGTCAGATGACGTTCATCTGGAACATATTTTATACGAAGTGTATATAAAGACACTTGAGAAAACTTACGTTTTATAAAAAAAAAAAAAATTGAAAAGTAAAGTGGGAAATATCCACACTCTTGAGCCACTGAGAGGAGCCATTCTCATTAATTACTGAGGATTCATTGCTTTTTACACTCACCAGTGCAGAGAAGAGCTCAGAAACCACTTCGACAAAGTGTCCAGGGAAATTAACTCAAAATTCACTCCTCTGCCCATTCCATATTCCACCACCAAACCACTATATCAGATTGGCAGTGCTGCAATGTGTCCATTACTCCTGATGACTTTGCCTGGATGACTTTGGATTGAAGAACATTCACTTATAAAGCTCATCTTCCATCAGATTGGTGGAAAAAGGCCTTTGGGTTGCATTCAATTTGGGAACGGACTCTACTAAAATTGATTCTTTGTCATTCTGTTTTATACAAATCACCCATACATCCTTTGTACCAGTGAAAACTCACCAATCTTGCAATTTGTGCCGCTTAACTACATGACAAAGAGGAAGACATCAGATGTAAAAGAATTTCCTCAAGGAAATTTCCCCTCAATACGGGAAATCCATTATGTATTGACATCTAATTTAGTCTCTCACCTGGCATGTCTATCTAGAACAGCTCAGCCTAATGGAACTGTCCATCCAGCAGCAGGATTCAAACAAATGCATGAAGACATTACAATAAAGGAAATTCTCGTGAGTGTGATGTTTAATGCTGCCAAGTGAAAAGTTATGGGTCCCAGTGTCCAAAGTGGCAATTTCAATGCTAATTAGCATTCAAACTTCCAATAAACTAAAAATAGAGAAATGCACTACAGTCAGGAGAACAATTTCTACAAACCTGCAGGGGAAAATTGTATTTCTGCAAGATGTTAAATTTAACACACTGATAGAAAGTATACAGTTAAAAAACAAAGTACATTTTAACATTACTTTTTACACTTCACTAATTCCATAGTTCTCACAAAATAGATATTTTTGCTTTCCACTATACATTAGGCTGCACGTGGTTATTAAGCATACTATCCGACTGTAAGCTGAGCTTCATTCTTCCTTCATCAGGTTTATCTCTGGCATTATATATCTGTATTATATATAATGTATAGGTGTTTGCTGAATTGGAAATTAAATAAGTAAATGCTTGATCAAACCTCCAAACATGGCTGAATATACAGCTGTATAAGACTATAACACTAAATTTGCATAGGCTGATTTTGTTGTGTACAAACATTGGTGGCTAATTATTTCCAGGCATTTTCAAATGGATGTATGTGGTTTTCATTTGCAAGAACTTATATACTCACACTTGCAGAGCACATTATTAGGAACACCTGTACACCTGCTTATTTATGCAATTATGTAGTCAGCCAGTCATGTGGCACAAATGTGAATGCTTTTAGAGTGCACAGGATTTCTGGCTTCCTCCTCTGTTTCTTTAAAATACAGTATTGAACTGTTTACTAGAGTGTCCAAATTATTCCTCTCTCTTTGTGGAACATCGTTTTACCGAATCAAATGATCAAATAATGCACTGCAATAACGCACTTCAATCTACTGAGCTTGACTAAACAGTGTAGCTTGCATATAAAATTTCGTTTGAAGCCCCCAGCACATACACTGATGCCAGTGCATATCTAGGTGTCTACTACTGTCTGTCTTGGTTTTATAAGCATGATAAGGAGTTCACTGCTTTTCAGTGACCATTGCTCTCACTGGAACTGAATCCAGTAGTTTGTGCATGGGATGTTTCAGAATGAGATATGCACAGCATGAACATGTATCTTACATGTCTGCAAGAACTACATTAGGCAATCATGTCATAATGCAACAGACTATTTACAAAATATTATAGAAATCTTATCATAAGGAATAGACTATTTTTAAAATGTGTATGTAAATGTAAACATTATCCCATGTTAAGAAAGTTTAGCAATATATAGCTAAGTATAGTTCTTGAGAAATCTCTCATTTAAACATGCTTTGAAGGGAAGCAAGTTTAATCCAGGAAGTTTTATTTTGTATACGCATTTAATTACATTTTGGCATTTACAAGCACATCCTATTTCCGGCAAACTTGGAAAAAAACATCTCTGATTTTCTTTCACCAAAATGTATATTTTCAGTTCCTTTTAATTCATCTTAAGTGACCATAATAATCTTAATACATTTATTTTATTACTATTATTAGGATTTATATGCCTACATGTTTTAGGGCATGTTTTATGTAAATTATATACAATAATAAATAAGGCTGAAATTAAGTAAATAAATAAATGGTACAATCTAAATGATAATTTCTGTGTGTGCAGCTCAGGTCAGAAATACAGTTGCTTGAATGAGATGCAGAGTGGTTCATAACACCATTCTGGGTGCTTGAATTGTTCTATGCAACACTGATATGTGATTAGGACACAATTCTACTGTCAATAAATTATCTTTGGGAAAAACAGTTTCTATATTGCCAATTGTATCAGTTTCACTTCGCTCAGTCCCTATAGGCTGCTCTCTCATGGTCAGGATTAACACACAGATCAGGCCCTATTTGAGTGGTGGATGATTGTCGAAACACTGCACTGACACTTTTTACATTTCCAGCATTTAGCAGACGTCCTTATCCAGAGCGACTTACAACTCATATTGTCTTACAATCCAAGCAATTGTAGGTTAAGGGTCTTGCTCAAGGACCACTAGGCTATCACAGTTCTGACATGAGGTGGTGTGTTAATCTGTGTTCTGGCAGTGCTGCTGGAGTTTTTAAACACAGTGTTCACTCACTGTATACTCTGTTGGACACTTCTACTTCATAGCTCCACCTTGGGGATGTAAATTCAGAGTAGCTCATCTGTTGTTGCACAGTTTTGTGTTAGTCATCCTCTAATCCTTTGCTGCCCATGGGATTCTGGTGGCTGAACATTTTTAAGAAGGTGGAATATTTTCAGTTCAGCAATGAGACCACAGGGTATCTGCACCACTAATATGTACAAACAATATGGCACGCAACATGCCCTGTGGTTTTTGACTCACCCATGTACAGCAACCACCCAATCATACAACCCATACCCTCTGAAAGGAACCCCATCCCATCAAGCACCAGCTTACCACCAGAAAAATAACTGAATTCTCAGCTGTCCTGCAAGCTACATCTGGTTTTAACATTACATGTGCTTGTAAATCATCTAAATAGTAACACCTGCTCATCACCACCATCTCGAAGCTTACAAGAAGCGCAAGGCCAGTCAAATGTTGCTCAGCATTCGGTCTGCTAACACAGATATCCCATGGGTTTAATAAACATTTTGTTTATAATAAAACCTCTCACCAGAGGGTGTGCTAATACAACTGCTGCTCTATAACAGCTAATGTGTTTGGCAAGGTAACATATGGGAAAAGTATGTTAACAATTGAATAAACCTTATTAGACCATGGACATGTGCAGGGCATACCTGTGAATACAACCATATATGTACTATTGGCCAAGCTCTGCTCATATACACATATATATTTCTGCACTTTCACAAGGATAAGTAAACAGCAGTAAAATCAAACAGAGTCTGATTTCTTTGTCTGTTGCATCCAGATTTCTTGCTCATTTAGTTCAAAACTCAATGTATGGGTAGAAAGAGAGAAAAAGCCTACACCAAAGGTACCAATGTAACATACATTTCCTTCTTAAGGCTAAAAGCTTTACCAAACACCTCTTTAGTCATTGCATATGACTCATTCTCAAACCTAGAGACCTTCAGAAGAGATATTCAGCTGTGAATTTGTACGATTTCCTCAATACTTGAGAAACCCACCATGTTTATTAGTGAGAAAGGGACTCCTTCAGTAGTGGTGGAATCAAGGTTGGTGCTGGCGTCAGCTTTGGTGGTCGTACCGAGCTCCACGTAATCAGAAATGGATCACTGACTGCTGCCAGGAACCCAGATAAGGTTCTGCACCATATATTGGTATCTTATGCTGGAGCAGTTGGAAATACATTGATTTTAATGGCTGTTTAATATCAAGACCCCACTGTGTGCATCTCGTCAACAACATGCTTCAAGAGACAGGAATCAAACGCATGGTCTGTCCTTCACATTCACCAGACCTGAATCCCATTAAACATTATTTCACTGTCAATGTGTTTGCCATTTTTGGGTGACCATACACCCTACTGTGTAGTCAATGTGTGTTCACGTACTACTCAATCAGGATAATTGAGTTTGCATTTCATTTGTGAAATCGAACAACTTTTATTGACCTTCTTTTTCTTTTCTGTTTATCTTGTTTAATGAAATAAAATCAAGTGATTCTTTTTTAATCACTTCATATTCATTTTGAAATATAACCTACTTTTTGTGAGCAGTGTAGTAAAATGATGTAGGGGTTTATAACAGAATTTAACTTAAACATAAACTTTTTACTTGAGTGTTCCCAAGGTACAGCAAACAAGTTCAAACAAGGTGGGTTAAAATGTTTTCATGTAAGTAACCTTGCTTCACTGAAAACCACAAAACCTGAAAGTTGAACTTAAATGCAACAGAAACCAACGCATCAGCAGCTATCTTCATGTAGTAATTTCAGCTGAAATTGCTCAAGGCAATTGCACAGAAAAAAGACAACAGAATACCCTTGAGTATTGCCCAGGAAGCCACTAGAACTTGTTAAATAAATCTTCGGAATGAAATAGCAAGAGGCATTGTTTCGTTTTCACACTCCAGTTGAGTAATTCTTATTTCGTAACCATACCTAAGATGTTTGGTTGTGTTTTCAGGTGTGCTGTGTTTAGGTAACAGATAGAATTGCAGGTAGAATTGATCGTTTAAAACTGAACATATTAATAGTGTATTTTTGACCAATCTAGCCAATTTTAAGGATAATTACTAATATACTGCTCACAATAATTTGGGGATATTTCAAAATGAAAGTTTAGAATGAAAATTAAGAAAATCAGAATGTAACGCCCAAAAAGTTGAGAAACTTGCAAAAAAGGTCTTTAAATACGTCAATTAGAACAGTCTCCAGTTCAAATGTGGGCTACAGGCAAGCAAGCAGGAATTAAAATTAGGAATTACACACTTCTGCTATTTACCCCCTGTGTCTGCTCATGGGTATGCCTGATGACTGGCTGTTGAGGTGACCAGCTGGAACAAGACATATTTTTATTTCCTATAATTTTTAAGATATTGTTTGTTAAAGCTAACATTGATCAGGTGGTCACAAACCTGAACACGTATTCAGAATGATGACAGTCTTTCTTTGGGTCCTTCCTTGGGTCCTTCCTGCCAGGTTAACATCCTGTGTCCACCCGCAAGTGTCCCCTTACACTAGGTTTATGGGCAGAAATTATTATTTCTTTCATGTCTCATTGGTAAACCACTAGTCTGCGTAAGCATTTTAAAGGTAGACAGCCAGTCAAGACTCAAATACTCAGAATAAGGTGTATAACGTAAGCCTGATAACCATGAGTGAGTCACTGCATGTGTTCCAGTTGCAAAAGTTTGCTGAAACACACAACGCAGGTTCAGATCTAAAATGATTTTTTCTACTCTATTGTGCAGAAAAAAATAAATGATGATATGCTATTTTTAAAATAGACATCTGGCTGTCATTACAGAAAGCAATAGAAAAAGAAGCTACTTAAAAGAAGTAAATACAAGTGTATTGGGAAATATATTTTTAACAGAAGATACAGTGGAATTGTTTCAGAGCTAAGAAATATGTGCACTCAGGTTTGGAACAAATGAACAACTGCTAATGCTTTCTGTGTCCTGACCATAACAAACAATGGGACTGATTCCATTAACAATGGCAGCACAGTGGTTTAGTGGTTAGTGCTGTTGCCTCACGGCTCAGGTTTAGTTCCCAGCCTGGCTGCTGTCTGTGTGGAATGTTCCCACTCTCCCTGTCTCCGTGCCATTTTGCCGACACCCCTATCCAGAGAAACTTAAAATTGATACATTATTATAACTCAAGTAATTGTGAGTTAAGGGTTTTGATTAAGGACCAAACAGTGGTAGCCTGGCAGAGGTGGAGTTTAAACCCCAGATTTTCAGATCTATATAGTCCAGTACCTTTCTTAAGTTTCCTCCCACATCCCAAAGATGCATGTTAGGTCAATGGAAATCTAGTGTTCCAGTGTGTGCACACTGTGTACTCTGTGGTGGACTGGCATCCTATCCAAGCTTGGCTCCTGCCTTGTCCGCTGTGCTGTCAGTCAAGCCCAAAATCTATTGACTTAAAGTTGATGTTTTAGGCAGGCATGAGATGCCTACTGCAGGGCCCGGCAGAAATGACCATTGTACCGCGCTCTGTCCAGCTTTCCCTCCCTCAGACATAGCTAGTTATGCATATGTGATGTCCCCACTTTGGGCAAAAGTGGTGGCCTAGCAAACTGGCACTGAAACACAGAAGAACCAGGTCTGTAATATATAACTATTAATTGTCATACTAGAGGGAAAGCACAGTAGTGCAGCAGTTATTACTGGCACCTCACAGCTCAGAGATCCCTGGTTCGATACCAAAACTGGGCTCCTCCTGTGTGGAGTACTAGGATTTCCTCCCACATTCCAAAGACATGTGTTAGGTTAATTGGAATGAGCATGTGTATGAGTCTATATGCCCTATGATGGATTTGAGCCCTGTCTAGGGCTGTCCCTGCCTTGTGTTCTGTGCTGCCAGCTAGGCACTAGCTCTTCTCCGATGCCAGCTAGGATAAGCAGACAAGACAATAGAGGAATGAATAATTGTAACACCACTAGCTAAACAAACAAGCACACATGGCAGGTTCTGTGAAAATCTGAACCAGGCTGGAAAGGGACATCTGTGTAAAATATGACAAACAAGAATGTCCTATCAGAAATGACAAGCGGATTGAAGAGGTGCTTGCCTGCTGGCCAAAAGCATCCTGTTCCTTAATTAGACAATTCCTGCAGCCTGGGGCTTCTTTCCACTCATAGCCTTACAATGACATTTATTAATAATGGAAAGCATGTCCTAAGCGATAATGACGCCCCAGCAACAGAGGCTGATGCACCTTAAACGGTGATGGGACACAGATGTTTCTGCAGCTGTCACATTTAGCCATTTATACACATGCTACCATACATACTTACTAAATAGACACAATAAATAAATAAATATGACACTTCATCACATGATATAGAATACAGCATGTGTAGGCTACACCGCTTATATAAAGGGACATGAATGATCATGTGACTATCCAGATACTGGTAATGACATGCATAAAATGAAGTAAATCCATGTATTACAGATTGAAGCAATATTTTTGACAGAGTGTGCAATGTAAACCTGCAGAGAACAAGCAGGGATTAGCATGTTTGCTTTATTGAGAGCCAGTGAGGCAGCAACTCTGTAAGCCTGAAAAACAGGCACATGCTGAGCTGATCAGGTAGGAACCTCTCTCTCTATCATGGTGTTTGGAGCAGTACTACTAGAGCTTGCCAGCACAACATGAATCTAATGCTTATCAGCAGTTCTTGTATGGCAAAATGTAACTATGTGGTGGAATATCCAATAACTTTGCTATACAAATGAAGCGCTATTGATCCATACCAGCCAAGTTAATTCTGTCGGAGCAGTAAGTGTTGGCAGGGGTCCCTGGTGCATTGCTGGGGTTATCCCCCGCCCTCAGACACAGATGCATTTATATTGAGCTATCCGAGGTCCTCATGTTATATGTGTCATGAAATATACCGAGTGATACTAAAATTCATTTATTCATTAATTTACTTTCTTATCCGCTTCATCCTGGACAGGGTCGCAGTAACATTCACATAGTGCTAGACGTTAACAATTTTCCGGTAACTGAAAATCCATAGTCTATAAGTGTGATCTGCAACAATTTATTTTCCTTTTACCACTTATTTTCATAGGCATACAGAACTGCTGAGGTGTGCAGCTCTGAGACCTTAAATGCTATCAGTATCATATTTTGATACTCTTAACTTGCCCAGAATTAATATCCCTGTATATGAGGTTGGTACCTAGAAATAAATTATGCTGACCATGCATTCTTAACAGATTGTAAGGGAAGAACAGACAGCTACCCAATATCTGTTGCATACCTTAAACAGCCTAAACTATAGCAGTGTAAGAATGCAGTATCTAATACAAAGAAGTGAATCAAGCCAAATGAATACAGTTAACTAATGTTTTAGAAGTATTTGCAGTAAATACAGTACTTATTTTAGAAAAAAAACATTTTATGGTAAACCAAGGCAGCATTTTTTCTTAAACAACCAGACCGCAGCCTCTGCATTGGGTTATACCCCTTTTTCCCTCTGTATG
>JAUZST010049828.1:0-25052 GCA_034779995.1 Parotocinclus haroldoi | reverse complement strand
GACGTCAAGCTATATAGCGTCTGACTAATCATCCGATTGGTCACAGGTGTGACTCTGTTGGTATTACAGCTCGAACGCCGCATGCGCGAAGGGGAACATTCAGTGCTTAAGCACCGCCCTCTGGTGGTCAGTAGGGATGAAATAGAAATGAGGTTCTGTTAGTCGAACCCAAGACAGTGAAAGACCAGTTGGCTGCATCTATTCTAAATCTGGACAGCTGTTTTTACTACGTATGATTCAGATCTCTCCCTTGATGTGCACAATAACAACATCACACAAATTGCTTTCTTTCAGATACGTAAAATTGCTAATTATGTAAATTATGTAATAATTGTATGTAACAAATAACATTGTTTTTAAACATTACATCAATTTTCTCACACATTTGTAGATAAACAGGAATTCATCTGCTCATCTTTGCATCTCAGAGACTCAAATCACCTGTTTGAAATCACATAATGAATTTTTTTGCCCCCTTCCCAACCTGCACTGTTTGTCAGGTTTGAAATGCAGGAATGCATTAGTTAATTTATTAACTAATGAAATGAAATTGACCAGACGAAGCTGGTCATTTTTAAAGAATTTGCATATTCCATACCAACTTTTTCTGATTTAGGGTTGTAAATATATTATACAAAATAACATAAATTTACATAATTCTCCCAAAAATCAATATATCTATATATTTTATATATACCTTATGTAATACGGTAATAATAATAATAATACCTTAATAATAATAAAAACTAAAAGCTGGCTTTTTTGTTCTTTTGTGTCTTAAACTTAAATCAGTAGGAAGGATAATATAGCATGGAAACAGCTGGTGTGTGTGTGTGTGCGCTTTCACATGCGTGTTTATGCGTGTGAGAGACCATTATGCACTAGGCATAATGGTGAAAGGCTCAGATTAATTAGCTTGCGAGCTCTCACTCAACTAAAAAAATTCAAGAAAGCTCACTATATCACACGGGAACTTTCTCACGGTCACCACACAAACACACACACACACAAACACATCTTTCTCTTGTTATCTTTGTGAATATTTCCAGTTGAAATAATGATTACTGTAGTTAATTAATGCTACACCTATACCTACCACTAACCTAACCTCTGTAACCTAAAGCAAATCTTTAGTCTTAAGCAACACGCTTAAGCTGTGTGCAGTTGACGTTAAGAAGACTGGACTGACTGCAAAACATAGAGTGGGTGGTGAAAAGAAGAGGTGGGCCAGAGAAGTGTGTGATCAGTCCAAGCTGAAGAAAAGTTTTTTTGTAAAACCATTTCAGCATTCAGAGCATATAGCCAAAGCACTGAGCCTGAGTTTTTGTTTGCAATATCTTTATGACCATATTCACACACACACAAACATGCTCACACACACCTACTCCCTCACAATGATGCATAAAATACACCATGAATACAAATAGCAGGTGATGTAAAGTAGCAATTAGAGTCTAAAGGGACCAATTCAGTACAGCACGTACTAATTAATTAATAAAACTAACTTTTATTAATTAATTATTCCATATAAATACTTGATTTCTATAATAATTGATGGCTGCAGCCCTACTGACATTAAAAATGTCTGTATGCATCAGCTTTCAGTTCCTGACCTACTACATAAAATAAAATCAATATATAGCAAAAACACCCCCAACCACAGGACAACAACCAAACCAGACTAGAAGTGGAGTTTCACATTCAATACAGTGCTGCCTGTACATTTTTCAGACATAAGCTTTATATTTAAACACATCATTGTAGGAACCTACATAAATCTGTAAACAATGGTTGTAGTGATGGTTTTTATTTTATTTAATAGTATTCATTTGCATTTATTCAGTTTTCCTTGCTCCCTTCCATTTTATTTGTGCTTCTGTTTTTATTGCATTAACTCTATGCTTCATGATTTCATGTTTTTATTTGGTCACACACTTGTTTTTTCATACTGTATAATGTTAACCCAGTGGACACCTCATCAAACAGCATGGCCTACATCTCCCACTATGTGTACACAACCTGTGCCAAACAGAGAAATGTGAGGTTGTAGCTTTCCTAGCATACCTAGTGGAATAACAATGAATAAGTTTGTGGCTGCCCAAAGCTGGCCTAAACCACCATTTTATCCACAACTTTTGTTACATTGTCATCCCACATACGCCTCCGTGGGAACCCCCGCTTTCTGCATTGGTCTCCCTCTGCCACCCAGTCCTTCCAGATGGTTTTTCATCCACTCTCACGCTCTCTGACCCGGCCTGACCCATCACTGTAGAAGTGGATACTTTAGAATCAGTCATTGATGCTGTATTGTTCCAGAGGCTAGGCCCACGAGCCGACATACCCAGGCATCACGCTGTGACATATTATTGCCATCTCTCCTAAGAATACAATCTTAAGTTCCTCAATGTTTCCTGCTACCTCAGCCCAGATCTCTTTTCTTCTCACATGTCACTTTCTTTCTCTCCTACAGATGTATTGTCCTTTATTTACACTGCAGATGCATGCTCCAGGATGGATATGGAGCCCATATAGCATCTTGCCATCTTCTAATAAGGTAGTCTTACAGTCTGTCCACAAAGCAGGATATTCCAGGACTACAATTGTTTTTTCTTACTGACCTGCCTAACTTGAAAACATCTGCCTTGCTTCAGTCTTTAAGACAATCTTTCTCATTTTTGACATTCAAATTCAAAGTATACAAAACAATCATCCAACAGTTTAACCCTATCTCAGATCCATCTTGGCTATTAGCCATCATTCGTTCTATGGGACCCATCACCATCCACCGCAAAGGCAGTGTACAGCTCAGTGGGCTATAACAAGGAGATCTGGTCTCAAGCTCACCAGTAAATCAGCTAAGCGTAACCACTACAAAAGATCCACCCTCATCAGAGATGCAGACAGAAGCCAAACGTTCATCCAGGACATCAGGCCTGGTTAACCACATTCCTTATAAGGTGGGTGAGCACAATCCTCACTCTAACTATATCTAGCCAATTCAAATAAAGTTTTAAAAACATGTTTATGCATCATTTACACCTTTCTTCTTATTTGTATGTCTTGCCGTCTTTTCATGTCTCTCTCATCAAACCCCATATTTCGTTCCTCCTCAATCTTGATGCAGACACCGCTGCATATGTTGATGCCATGCCTACCGGTGGTGTTTGATGTGTACCAGTCAATTCACCTATGGTTTACAGTACCTGGTTGACTGGATTGTTAGGAGCAATCTGTATCTATACTCATCTACAGTTTGTACAGAGTACACTTGCAGTAGCTTAGCAGTTAAGGTACTGGGCCTGGTGGTCCAGGGTTTAAATCCCACCTCTGCCACAGTTGGGTTCCAGAGCAAGACTCACCATTGCTTTAACTGTAAAATTATATCAGTTGTAAGTCACTCTGGATAAGGGCGTCTGCTAAATGGTGTAAAAGTAAATGTAAGTAAAAGTAATACCAGGTCGAACCCCTTTTTTCTAGATTCAATGGAGATCAGAATAAGGTATGCTGTAATCATAAAGGGATAGAAAATGTGAACAACAACACTCATGTAGGCTGTGGCATTTAAACAATGCTCAATTGGATTCAGAGTATGCCAAGAAAATCTCCCCAAACTACTACATCACCAACCTAAACTGCTGATACAAGGCAGGATGCCTTTATGTTGTTTATGCCAAATTTTGACCCTATCATCCAAATGATACAGCAAAAATCAAGACTCATTAAACCAGGCAACATTGTACCAGTCTGTTATTGTCCAATTTTGCTGAGCTCATGTTAACTGTAGCTTCAATATCCTGTTGGAGTGTAAATGTAGTTGCTTTAGCTCACAGGAGTCTCATTCTGTGTGGTCTTCTGCTGCTGTAGCCCAGCTGCTTCAAGTGTTGTGCACTCTGACATGCTTTTCTGCATACCATGCTTATTTGAGTTACTATTGCCTGGATATCTGCTTCTTCTTCACACCATTCTCTCTAAACCCTAGATGTGGTTGTACATGGAAATCCCAGTAGATCACCAGTCTCTAAAATACTCAGACAAGCTCAATAAGTATCAACAATTATCAATCAATTCGATGTCACTTAAATTACCTTTATGATGCCATTGATACATTATAAATGTGTTGATTTTGACAGCCCAAGTTTAAGAACTTTATTACAAATTTATTATAAATATTATTTTTTACACTATTCCTATACCTGCATATTTTGTTATTATGAATAATAACCCTTAAGTATGCCGATATCAGATATTTCCTCACAGCAACAGATACATGTTTTTTTTGGGGGGGGATTAACTCTGTGAAACAATGTCTGGTATATATATTTTTTGTAATATCATGAGCTACACTGCTCAAAAATCAGGGGATATGTCATTTTAAAGTATCCCATAATTTTTGAGAGCAATATATTAATCAAACTAGCAAAATTGTACCTAAGTAATTATTTACCTACATTCAAGGCATTTGCATTTTATTTTCTTAAAGTGCAATACATAACATTGTGACACACGAACAAAGGGTTCAGAGGCAAATGCAGCTTCGTGGAAACAGGCTTTAATAGGAGATGGCAGGCAAAATCAGAGTCGAAGACAGTCCAAATCCAAAACCAGAAAGGCACAGCAAACAAAGACAAAAGGGCTGGGCTAAAGGCGGAATGGCAGACGGAAAACGAGTCTGCAACGGTAAGTACAGCGATAATCAGAGATACAATAATGCTTGGTGCTCTGGAGAAAAACCATGAGACTTAGCGAAGGTGATGTGAGAATGAGGAGAATATATACAGTGACTGATGAGTGGCATGAATGAGCTACAGGTGTGTGGAGTTAATAGGAAGGTGACGGTGAATGTGCGCGTGCATGAGCGTGAGCGCGGGTTTGGTCCGCCGAGCAGAGCGTGGGTGTGACAAACATGGCTAAAATATTAATATCTAATTCTGATTCATAGGTGGCATCATACAGCCAAGTATTTTTAAATCAACTAGTGAATTCACAAATTTTACTATTTTCTACTGTGAAGATTGAATGTTTAATATGTTGATTTATAACTTACTAAACAGAGAAAACTACTAAAGCTCTTGGATAAATTAAAAACTTACCCAAAGTTCATGTGTTTAAATGAGATGATATTAGTGATGTCTCATCTATTCAAGAAAGGCCCGTTATATGAACCATCCTAACAAGAGACTAAACTCCCTATAACTTAAATAAATTCCCGACTGCTGCAGTTTTGTTTTTGTTGTAATGGATTGATGGCTTAATATAATGAAAACTCGTAGAAACCCATCTGCACATTTACTGTACTTAGTTCAAACATTTGCTCCTTAATGAAATCACATTTTGAAATACAGATTTACAATTGGGAATAATTTCTCTTTACACAACTACAGTGTAAAAGTAAATTCTAAGGCTACTAAAGGTATATGACTGTCTGTTTTAACATCATGCCTGTCACATGTGAATGCATCCTGCACATGCTGTTTAGTAAAAATGACATGTCCAGTCCACCGGATAGTTTATATTACTGTTTTTCATTTCTTCATTAAAACATGACAAAGTAACAAATGTCTTCAATTGAAGTTAGTTCTGTCTATTCATGTGACCATGTAGTAAAAAAGCAAGCAAAACATGATTAAACTAGATTGAGGTGATAAGGCCAATGTATTAACATGATTAAATAGTTTGACAGCATACATTATCAAATGTATTAGCAAATTTAGGAGAACCACGAAGAAATACAGATAATTTCATATCTACAGGACATATCTACCAGCTGATGGTTTATTTGGATGGGGTTTGCTGAAGAGGAATTGTTATTACCTAAAATGCCCACATCAGCTTAATCCTTTATCCCAGGCCCCGACTCTGGTTTACCTCTGACCCTAAGGCTTTAACAATACAAGAATGTGACCACATGAGACTATTCACCCACTGGTGCCATAGCAACCAGACAATGCTCTATAGTCCATCATGTTCTTCCTTGTGGAGCAGTCTGTGTTTTTCTTTTAGGAATAGGAGAGCTCAAGATATTTTGGGTAGCTGTGTCAGGTGAAATGATTGAACCACATTGGCAAGTCATTTTATATAATATATATATATATATATATAATATATTATATTCCTGCATTTCAGGCCTGTAACACATTCCAGTAATGGTTGGCACAATTCACCACTTTGCAGTGTTGCCATGCCTTTTCACCACACTTAAAAGACAATCTGGCACAAAGAATACCAAGCCCTTTAGTGTTTTAGTTGTTATTTTGTCCCATCCTTCCTTCTTAACATACAGTACGGGGTTGTCATTGTCACATTTTTTGTTTTAAAATTCACCATGCATTCTTTATTGGGGGCAGGTCAGGACTGGAGGGAGACCAGTCCAGTACCCATACCAACCAAAAAAAACTAATCTTTTAATTCATAAGATGTCAAGCAGATGTGTTAAATATGGGTCAGTTTGAACAAAAAAAAACAAACTAAATGGACATTTTTAATTCTGATTTGCACCAATTTTCTTATTTGATATTGCAAATCCGTTCACTGATAGCCCCATACCATGACAAACCCTCGCTTTTGGAATTGATAACAGTCTGCATGATCCTGTTAGTCTTTGGTCTGGAGCACAGCATCTAGTTTTTTCCTAAAAAGAACTGAAATACTGATTAATCTAACCACAGTGAACGCTTCCACTGTGTGATGGGCCATCCTAGAAACCTACAAGTGCCGAGAACTCAATGCAGCTTTTAGACATGGTAAAGTTTTAAGTGGCATATGAAAATGCATTTCCGTATTATGTCAATTTTGAATTCATTACTAACTCTAAATTGCTCCCATCCCTTTTTTTGGAATGTGTTGGAGGCCTGAAATTCAGAAATTGATGATTATGACTTGAAATAAACTTGAAATATCTCAGGTTCATCATGTCTGCAATTAAATAAAATTTAAACTAAATGTACAAACCCGATTCCAAAAAAGTTGGGACAAAGTGCAAACTGTAAATAAAAACGGAAATGCAATCATTTACAAATCTCAAAAACTGATATTGTATTCACAATAGAACATAGACAACATAACAAATGTCGAAATGGGACATTTTGAAATTTCATGCTAAATCTTGGCTTATTTGAAATTTTGTGACAGGTAATTGGTTAATTGGCAATAGGTCATTACCATGACTGGGTATAAAAAGAGCATCTTGGAGTGGCAGCTTCTCTCAGAAGTACAGATGGGAAGAGGATCACCAATCTCTCTAATTCTGCACCAACAAATAGTGACGTAATATCAGAAAGGAGTATGACAGTGTGAAATTGATTAAGCATATCATCATCTACAGTGTATAAGATCATAAAAAGATTGAGAGAATCTGAAAGAATCTCTGTTCGTTAGGGTCAAGGCTGGAAAACCTTACTGGATGCCTGTGATCTTTGGGCCTTTAGATGGCACTGCATCACATACAGGCATGCTTCTATATTGGAAATCACAAAATGAGCTCAGGAATATTTCCAGAGAACATTATCCATGAACACAATTCCATCCGCCGTTACCAGCTAAAACTCTATAGTTCAAAGCCATATCTAACCAAGATCCAGATGCAAAGACGTCTTTTCTGGGCCAAGGCTCATTTAAAATGCAAAGTGGAAAACTGTTCTGTGGTCAAATGAATCCAAATTTAATGTTCTTTATGGAAATCAGGGACACCGTGTCAGTTGAAGTAGTGAGGAGAAGAACGACCCAAGTTGTTATAGGTGCTTAGTTCAGAAGCCTGCATCTCTGATGGTATGGGGTTGCATTAGTGTGCATGGCATGGGCAGCTTACACATCTGGAAGCACACCATCAATGCTGAAAGGTATATCCAGGTTCTAGAGCAACAGATGCTCCCATCCAGACGACGTCTTTTTCAAGGAAGACCGTGCATTTTCCAACATTACAATGAAAAACCACATATTGTATCAATTACAGCATCATAGCTGTGTAGAAGAAGGGTCCAGGTACTGAACTGGCCAGCCTGCTGTTGCAAACCCAATACATACCCAATACTCATTGATGTAACTCTGAACAGCCAGATCAGACTTCATGTGACCATAGTTATAAGTGTGTTGAGGAAAAGAGAATATGAAAGCACTAAGGGAGCTTTCACTGGTGGGATAGCAAAACACATTTTGTGGTTAATTTGTTCATCTCAAACTGGAAATGTAGTGTGCACTACAGTGAAGTGAATACCAACTGCTGAAACCTGTGCAACACTTCATCTATGGGGCATGAAGGCACACAAAATGTGGGTTACAAACAGCATGGTGAATAATGGTTTAGAAACAGCTCGGGAACTTGATTAGTAAGGAAACTGTGACTCACTGGGTTCCATAGCCAGCCTGACACACTCCCAAATCATGATTCATATCATGCCTTTATACAGGCTTTTCTAACTAGATTCCACTCTGATATTTGAAAGTATCACAAATGTTATAAGGTGCTGTTTATTGGAAAAAAGAAAGCTCTTGGAAAAAAGAAAGCTTCTAAAATTTGTTTGGCTCAGCAAAAGGACACTCAATTCTCCCTGCATAATATGCGTGTATATTAGCGTGTGAAACCTTACACGTGCCAAGTCCCTTAGTTCCATGTCAGACTCTCTGCCAGCTCTTTATCTAAGATTCAATTTCTTTCCAGTAAACAAGATTTAGACATAAACTCACATTAAGATAAACAAGTTGTGTTTCCTTCCTGTACCTTAGAAATCCTGGTTAGAACACATTGATAATTAATATATAATACTTAATACAAACATGGTAAACTATTTCATACTTTAGCTAAAATTTAAGATTTAATGAAGAGCAGTATTCATGAAGTGTCTTAATGACAAAACTGTAGTAATGTTATTTGCTATTAAACACAGGTGCTCCGTCGATGTACAAATCAGACAAACAGATAAAATTTGTCCCTTCCATATTACAGGAGAGATAGTTTTGTTTTTGTTTATTAACTTTATGACATATGTTTTACAAGAAATAGAAATGAACAAAAAGTAGTCATTTTTACTAAACACACTGAGTTTAGGGTGATATGTTGGTAGCAAACATAGCCTTAAACATGAATCCAAGAACTGCTATTTCCAGCAAATGCAAGTGTAAAGCATAGATTTTGCAGTGGGGGGGGGGGGGTTGATTTTGCTGATACTGATGCTGGACGAGAGGGCTTGGCTCGCAATCTCCATTCAAGGTGGTTGAGGTTAAAGTCCTGTCTGGGCCAAACTCCACAGCTTAAAAAGTACAGTACAGACAATAATGCTCTCCTGGCAGTTGCCAAATCAAACTGATAAAGAAGCGTAATTCGTCACTCCACAGAACATTTGTCTGGTCCAGTGTACAATGTTGGTGTGTTTTATACCACTTCATCTGTTGCTTTCCTTTTTACTTAGTGATGTAAGGCTTTCATGTAGCTGCTCAGCTTTGTAAACCCATGCCATGAAGCTTCTGGGGCACGGTTTCTGGAGCTGATGTTCATGTAAATGAAACCACATGCATAGATGCCCTATTTTATAACTGTGGCAATGGGACTGAAAGAAACACCCAAAATTCAATGATTATGATGTGTGTCCCAATACTTTTGTCCATATAGTATTCATCTAACAGGGCAGTCTGTTATACATCTGATATATCCTGAAATATTTAGTCCAGCATTGTGTAAGTGTTCTTTCTCATGATCAGTGTAATACTGAACTTCCTGCAGCTGTTCATTCATCTGCACAATAACTCTGTACTGTTCTGTGAGAAAATCTCGTCCACATGCTCTCATTTACTGTTCAGCTAAATATCTATAAACCTGTTTATCTATACAGTCATTAATACACCAGTTCATTTGAAGTGTGTACTTGTAAATATTGAGTGGGAGTTTAAGTGGTTTAAATAAGAGCTGGAAGGGGGGAAGTGCCATTTTCTTGGCACCCTGTTTTCTTGTGGTCCTTGTGTAGTTAGGGAGTTGGGATGGATGCCTGTCTTTTGTTTGTTTTATTTGTGCAAAGAATTAGGTCGATTCTGGGTTGAAAGTGGGTGTGGGTTTTGTTTATTATTTTGGCGTGGCTTTCTCTTGGAGATGTCGCTCCTTATTTTTAATATTATATTGTTTATAATGCATAAACAATATAACTATATAACTACTTGATTTGTATCTTTTTTAGAGTCCCTTTGCTTGTAAACTGTTGACATTTGGTACATGCTCTACTCAGCAATCCCAGGCTGGCCTGTAACATTTTTAGGGACTCATCTATAAACTATTGTTATCTTTAGCAATATAATGAAAAATTATTAATATTTGATTATTGTTTGTAATTAGTGATTTTACTGTCTTGTTCTCTCTGTTGGTCTTTTTGGGGTTTTTTTTCTTGTGCAGTGTTGACACAATTCTTTGTGTAGAGAGGTGTGTAGTTTGTTGCAACATAAAGTTTGACTTGGAGAAATATCACTCTCCAACAGTGGAGGACGCAAGAAAACTGACTTGTTGGATGTAGCTGGGTTTTATGATATAGCAATACAACGTGCTGCCCAGAAAGCTGAAATAAGGGAGATTGTGCTTGCTAAATTGCAGAGATTGCCAGTGTCTCTTGATTTAGCAAGTGTTGTTGGTACCCAGCCTGTGATGCTACCTGTGCTGGTAGACACTTAGGGGAACCTGGTACTTCTCAGGAATATTTCCAGAGAACATTATCCATAAACACAAGCTAAACCAGCTAAAACTCAGTTCAAAGAAGCAGTCATTTCTAACCAAGATCCCCAAGCACAGATGTGTTCGCTGGGCCAAGGCTCATTTAAAATGCAAAGTGGAAAACTGTTCTGTGGTCAGATAAATCCAAATTTGAAGTTCTTTATGGAAATCAGGAACACCGTGTCAATTGAACTAGTGAGGAGAAGAACAACCCAAGTTGTTATCAGTGCTCAGTTCAGAAGCCTGCATCTCTGATTAATATGTCGACTATGTTCTATTAGAAATAAAATATGGAATTTTGAAACGTCCACATCATTGCATTCTGTTTTTATTTACAGTTTGTACTTTGTCCCAACTTTTTTGGAATCAGGTTTGTAAGAAACAATGTGTTGTTTTTTTATAATCATTTTCTATTCTGTCCAAACGTTATATGAGGTTGTGATATGGGGTTGTATTTATGCACTTATTTTTCACTGTATTTAGTGTTCAACATGTGACCAAATGGGAGACAACATGGGAACAACAGGAGAGGGAAACACAGCTACTGAGGGTTCATACTTTGTAGAACTTTATCTCGGGGGGCTCATGCTATGGAATTTGATATAAGCAAGTATATCACTCTGGGCCTCCATTTAGGGAATCTGTGGTAGATTCTTATTTCACTTCATTTGAGGATGAGGATGCGGCTGCTACTTTGCACTCGCTAGAGATATGTGGCCTTTGCTACTCCAATATAAACTGGTTGGAAATGCTCAGGAAGCATGTTCATCACTGAGTGTAGAGCAGAGTTTTTATTATGACATCATTAAGCCTGCTGCAAAGATTTGGTCTCATATAAAGTCTGCGGAATTTGCTTGTAAAAAGGCAAAAAATGGTGTTCTGCTTCTAAAGTAACCTCCTTGAGTCAAAGTAAGGAGTTACTTTTGTTAGAAGACTTCAAAAACTTTGTCTCTGAAGAGGTGGTGGTTTATTTAAATTAACAAAAGGTGTTACCCCTTTCTGAAGCTGCTGTGTTAACTGAGTATGTTTTAACTCACAATAACTTAGGGATATTTGGCTTTCAGGTGAAATTTATGGAAAACGTAAAACGTTCATGCTACAGTGATGTCATATCATAAAAGTAGGACATTTAAGTAGAAGAATGCACTGGTGATTTCCTCAACTCAAACAATTTATTGAAACAAAAGTTAACAATAATGGTGGCTACACCACAACAAAAGGCATGGCATCCCACTATTCTTGAAGGGCAACCATTGAGGTTCTCGGGTGCAGAGTTTCGATCCTCTACAAGGCGGCTCAGCTGATCCCACAGGTTTTCAATGGGATTCAGGTCTTCATTGTCGTCCATGAAGATGAAATCAGGCCTGTGTTGTTCATGTAGGGGCACAATCACTGGGTTAATGATGTTATTCAGGCAGTGTATTCAAGTGTAGGGCAGTTCTGTAGCGACTGGACACGCCTGCCCACACTGTAACACCGCCACCACCAAAAGCTTGTCGACAGATGCATAGCGCTCTCCTTGACGTCTCCAACATCATTGACGGCCATCATTTCTTAGTGACACTCTGTGGCACTGAGCTCAGTGGCCACTTCTGCCTGAGAACATTCTGTTTAAAGCATCACAATGGCAAGGTATTGTTGATCCATTGTTAGGAGTTGTCTTGGTCTCATGATGTCAAAATGTGAACAGCATGATGAGGACGACTGTTTAAACACCAGCTGTAGTTAAACCAGAACATTTATTGGTAGATTCGTGGATCAAACACCTGTTATGAATTATGAACAGCAACTTGTGCAAAAAGTACTGCAACATTTAACAGTTGGACATGTGCATTTAAAAGCTTAGAGAAGGTCACATTAAGTTCACCTGTAAAGGTTTGAATGCATTTTAGGCTCGTCCTGATATTTCACCCAAAAGCCGAATATCCCTAACTTTTTGTGAGTAGTGTATAACTGTATTTTACAGCACTTATTTTGGCCTGGTTTGAAAGCGGATGTCGCCAATCATGTCAAGTGTGTCAGGCAGGAAATCAGAGTATACCCCCAGCACCTTTGTGTCCAATACCTGCTGTGTGTGAACCATTTGAGCATTTATTGTTAGATTGCATAGGTCAACTCCCCATGACAAAAATTGGAAATCAGTTTCTCTTAACTATAATGTGTATTTCCACATGATTCCCAGATGTGTTTCCACTGTGAAACAGTTTGCTCAGGTCCTGCAGCAACTGAGTATCAGAACCAGCTCTCCAAGGAGCATTGGAGAGATTCCTAAGATCAAACCTTGAAGGCAAGATTGAGAACATTTTGTCTTGATTCTGAGAAGAAATGAGATGAGGGGATCCCTCTTTTGATGTTCGCCCTTAGAGAAGTGGTTCAAGAGTCCAGAGGATTTACAATTAGTGTTTGCACACGCAGTTGCTAAAAGATCATCTGCTGGATGAACAATGTGTTAAACCCCAGAACTTGTTGGAGTATGTGACTAAATTTTGTGATAGGCTCCATCGAGTCTGTGAAATGGGAAAGGAATATCTTGCATCAGCTCAGTCCTCTATGAAGATTAATTTAGATATAAAAGCAGTGCACTGAGAATTCCACCCTGGATACCAAGTGTTTAGTTTTGCTACCAGTGCCTGGCTCAGCCTGTGTGCAAAATTCGATGGTCCCCATCACGTTTACACATTTAAAAATGTATGTAAACCATGTTGACTTTACTTTAGAACATATACGAAAGCACAGAGTATGTCATGTCAACATGTTATGGTCAACAAGGTATGTAAATAGTGAAAGTGATATGTGCTTAAAGTCTGTAAAGATGTCTGCCCTGGAAAGTAAACCTTCTCTGTTAGTAATGGTGTAAGCAACAGACAAATGTACTTTTGTGTGATAATGGGTTAATGGCTGTAACCATGTCTGTGTTATCTGCTAGTTTGCAGAATTTGGAAGTACTGGATAACCTGGATTCCTCTTTTCAATATCTTCCTGATGATTCTCGTGTGAAACTAAAGGCCTTTTTGAGTGAATATGGTATCACGTTTACAGATGTTTCACAACAAACACATGTTCTCCAACATGACATTGATGCGGGTACAAATTCCCCAGTTTGGCAGAGTTAGAAGATCGGAAGTTGATTACTTGGTAGGCACGGTTTAGTTATTCCTAGCTCCAGTCAATGGAGTTCACCATGTGTGTTGGTGCATAAATCAGATTATGTTAAGTTACTGATTCTGTACTAATTACCATAAAGTGACTGCCATTACTGGGCCCGATTCTTCTCTGTTGCCTATAACAGAGGACTGTATTGATAATGTGGATAGTGCCAAATATGTGACCGTTTTAGATCTCTTGAAAAGGCAGATTATGTTAACTGCTCGAGCATCTGAGATTTCTGCTTTTGTGACCCTGGATGCATTTTTACAGTATAGGGTGGTGGCTTTTTCAATTGGTTAATGCCCCAGCCACAATTCAGAGATTAATAACGTATGTTCTTCACTCTGTGCCAAATCTGGATGCTGTTGTTTTCTATACACTCACTTAGGAGGAAAACATACATGCCATAACGAAGCTCTTGGATTGTCTAGATCAAGCGTCTTTAAATTTGAGCATAGCCAAATGCAAGTCTGGAGAATATACGATCCAATATCTTGGAAGAAAGATTGGTGACAGTAAAGTTAGAACCCCATAGGATACAATTAAGTCTGTTCTAGAGTACCCTGAGTCGCATATTAGACGTGCATCACAGTCCGTCACAGGGCTAGATAGAGACTGATCCAACTTGATGTGAGGTTTAATTTTGTCTCTTGGCACATAAGTAATATGAAGATGAAGCTCTGTAATGGTGGGCTGGCGTATTAGAAACAAACGATAAGTTAAAACCGAAAGCTGCTACACTGCTCACAAATATTAGGGGATTTCAAAATGAATACACAGCAAATCCCGCAAGAACTGCTGGACAATTTAATATTGTCAGTGTGTTTTGACCGTCTTTGGTGACCATACACCCTACTGAACAATCAATGTGTTGCACTCTCTTCCAGTTTCACAAAATGAGTATGCACCTAATTTGCGTAGTCATACAACTTTCTTTGCCTTTTCATTTGCTGTTCTGGTGATCTTGTTTAATGAAATAAATCAAATGTTTTTTTTAATCGCTTCATACTCATTTTGAACTATCCCGTATTATTTGTAAGCAGTGTATTTTGAAACTACTTAACCTGCTCAGGGGGTGTCCAGAGCCTGGACACTCCCTGAGCTGGTCACACACTGGTCACACACAAAAGTTCTCCCTGGGTGGGATGCGGTCCATAACAGGGCCCTGTAAAGGCACAACTTAATCTTCATCTCTCGGTTCCATGTGAAATTCTGTTTTCACCAGTTGGCTCTCACCTCTAAGTCACACAAGCTGCTTAAGACACACCACATACACAAAATGCACACATAAAATCCTTCCACCACACTAGTGTCTGGCTTTAAGAGGATATTCATAACAAATTGGAATGGCTGAAGCACAGTCTTGGCTATTGTCCAGAGCATCGTATGTTTGAAATCATGCTAATGCATGCAAGCTTATGGTTGAGTTCACATTGATGAAAGCCTACACATGTTTGTAAGGTTACAGTATCTTACACTGAATTAAGATTCTGGGATGATAACCATAGTTAGTGAGCGGATATCATTCTGTTTCAGTAGCAGCAGGAGGAGAATAAAGAGAACACAAAGAACTCTCTGTATGGAGAGAATGTCCTCTATGGGCCCAATGCCAAGAACTCTGTGCCTTCACAACTTGCTTTCAACCCATTGCAGCAAAGGCATTGTTCTCATAAAGGTTTAACAGAACCCTACAGCTTGACACACTCATTTTCACCCATCCTCTATTTCAAGCTCATCTTTATATATCTCTCTATCCATCCATTAATTATATATAAAGCAATTCAAACTATCTTTCTACTCATCATTTCATCTATCTAACATATAACCATTATTTAATGTCAACAAATCAATCTAGCCTTTCACCCATTCATCCAAATCCAGCATCTGACAGTGTCTCAACTGTGAAGTATGATGGTGGAAAATCATGGCTTGATGTTGGTATCTTGCTGTTGCAAACTCTTGGCAGTCAGCAATCATTCTCAAAAAGTTAACATGTTCACAAAACATGACCATGATTTTGGTATCTTGCTGCTATGAAAAATATATCATATTTTCATATTATGCCAATACCTATCTTCTGTAGGTCAAAAATGCAAATCTTTCATTTAGGAATAAGTAGTAAAATTATAGACAAACCAACTTTTGCAAAATATATTAAGAAATGGTTGGAACTCAAATCCAGGACACTGTGATTCACTTTTCACATTTTATAGTAGATAGTTTTGTTCATTTTCATTGTATTTAATTTTAAATAATCAAATAGCACCAAATATTTTATTTACACATTAACATCTATGTAGGTTTTATATTTTTCAATTTGTATTGGTGCTTGTTAGTATGACAAAAACAGTATGGGGGGCATGACTGGCCTTTTATAAAGCTTGTATGCAGCTTTTACTACTATTAGGAGTGCATATAATATTTTTTGAATCATTATAAAGAATAGGGTCTATTTTGCCATATATAAAATACATAATACATGTAAGAATTAGTATGTATGAACGAGTATTTATTGTGCAAACTGAAACGTCAAAAATAACTTTCTATCTAGGCTCATGTTACCTGGCTAATTAGCATCTTTACATTACTACTGTAAGCCACTGAATGCTCTAAAACACACTTTCATGCTAAATCACAAACGTATACGGACAATAACTTACTTACAACATGAGCTATGAGCTCTATCAGTGCAAAGCTGGACAGCTCATGAGACAAGATGAGTATTCACTCCTATATGGTGGAGTGGAAAAATTGCTGGAAACTCAAACAAAAATACTTGTATTTGTATTTCTTTGTATTTAATTTATATCTCTTTCAACTCAGTTACATTTTCAGATTTCATACTGCAATAAAATAGATATTCACCTGCATGGAAATTTCATGTCCGCAAAGTAATCTATTTTTCTGCCTTGTCTTTCTCATTCTCTTCTCTTGATTTTATTCACATGGTTTTCTTTCAGCATTTTAACTTACTATTAACTATTTATATTTAACTATTTTCCTTTCACTATTCAGCCTTCTTCAGGCTTTTACACGTTCTCTTGTCATTTCTCGTATTCATTCATACTAATTCCCATCTCCTTTTCCATTCATACCACAGTCGATTCTGGTTAATCGGACCACATGGGGGCTCGATGGTTTTGTTCCTAATTTGGTACGATTAAACGAATATGCACTATGTTACAGGATGCTATGTAACATATTAAATGTTTATTAAACCTTTATTGTGTGATTTACACATATAGCGAAAGTACAAACAAGAACTACTGTTGCTTACGAATTTTGTTCATTGAAAAATAAATTAGCAAACAAGTTTTTTCGAAACGATCTACAACACAATGTATAGATACTCAGCATACGAAGCATAATACTGTAAAAAAACAAGTTCTTACTAAATTCCAGTCAACGTTTGTAGAACTTATCCAGTGTGATCTGACGCCTTCTCTTAACGAACTGCACTTGGACAAAATCACGACGACAAAGTCAAGAAAGTGGTGGGCGTGGTCACTTCCCACTTTTGCTCTTGTCAACACAACTTTTCGGATTTCCTGGCCTTTGATAAAAGAAAAAATTGTCCCAGGGAACCCAAAAATCCTCCCATATCTCTCTGATTTGCAGTGGCTAAGTGGCGACTTGTGGCTTCTTTTCTTATTCGCTCTCACGTTCTTTGGTCCGATTAAACGGAATTTTGGTCCAAATAAGCGAATAACATTACACATATATAATAGGATTTGATTTGGTACTTTAGGATTTGATCAGAATAAGCAGCTGGTCCCATTAACCAGATTCGACTGTATTTATGACTTATGTTATCATAAGTCTGGCCATCGTAAAATTCTACACAAGTACCTGTATATGCTCTAGACACCTCTGTGGGATCACAAACAGTAAATAGTGGCACAGTTGCAATTTGTCAGCCGCAGTGGAGACCCTGATTTGAATCCTTTACACAAACAAGACTGGCTATGCTTGAGGGTGGGGGTATACGGAGGATCATCCCTCAGTGCTGTAACAGTGACCCCCTGCTGTGCATTGGATTGAGTTGGCATCTCAACTGTTTATGTGCTCAGTAAATGCCAGAATAAGCTTTTACATTTATATTTATGTCATTTAGCATGCACCTTCAAAACACCTACAAAACAACTTACAATTAACTCAGTCCATCAATCCAAGCAATTATAATTTAAGGGTCTTGCTCAAGGACCCAACAGTGTCAGTCTGGCAGAGGTTGGATTTGAATTCTGGACCTTCTCATCCATCTTCTCATCCTTAACTGATAGGATAGGCTACCACAATGCCAGACTCCATCGTGACACTAACTAGGACTATTTCAATTTTGCAGGATTTAAGATCCTGCTTCTACACACTGATGGAGGCTTACCAGGGTTGAACCTACCTAATTCACCTAACACGACTGGGTCTGTTGTTTCAGAAGTGTAACCAAGCATTGTTGGAAAAACTGACATGTGCAGCCAGTTGATTGTTAGGGCAGGGAGGTTGTCTGTGGTGCATTTTATCCTTTCATCATTAAAGCTCGTCACGGAATTATTGACACCTTGGGTGAGTTCATCGGCATAAATTGCACAAGCTCCAGGTGCCTCTGTTCAAATCCTTATCTCGTGATCACACGCTGCACATTGCTCAGAGGTTCACGGCGTTCCAAACAGACACACAACAACCTGCAAAACAGCTACACAATGCAGACAGGGTACACAATGTGCACAAAGAATGTGACACTTCCCTGAGATGTTTTGATGAGCGACACAGCAGATTGGTTCATATTTGGAGGTGACACATGATAAGACAAAACAAGGACACAACGGAAAAAACAACCGTTAGTCACTCAAATTGTGTGAGTGTAAGTGTGTAGACATACACACACTCTCCGACCAGCAGGTCCGGTGTTTTTGACCCCTTGGAACAGGAAGTGGTACCTAGCGACTACATGAAAACAAAGGAAGTCCAATCTGCGTTCCTGACATTCCAGCATTGTCTTGGTACGAACACACAAACACACACACACACACACACACAAACACACACACACACACACACACAAACACACAAACACTTGCACAAAAGTACAAGACAATAGCTGACACACAACGTGCGTTGCAGACAAACGTCTTGAAGTGGGTATCTGCAGAAGGTCTGAAGAAAGAGTTTAGTAAATATAAAATATAAAATATAAAATAGTTACAAACAATGTTGCTTAAGAATCTAAAAAACCCCGCAGTGGCCACCTGTCTTTATACCATCCCAGTACTCTATCACAAATAATCGATTTTCTTAATGACAGTAGTGTGAATTTTGTGGTAAATCGGTCAAGTGAATAATTTACACTTCCTCTGGCTCGTTTAAACTCAGGATCAGATTAGATCATGGTGAGGTTTTTTTTAAGTCTGTGGTAAGATGACGTCATGTGGAAATTTCATCATGTGTGAATGTAAAGTCTTGTGTGTGTGTGTAAGTGAGAAATGTTGTGTGCAACTGATTCTCAGACATCGTTTACTTCTTTACTAATGACAGTCTTCACTCAGTTCTTCTGCTTTCCCTCGTACTGAGTGTCTCCTCTGCATTTCTTCATTTGTCTCTCAGCTGATGTAATGTTCTTAGAAAGGCTAATGATCACAGGGTCACGTAATTACACACACCATGCACATTTGTCTTTCTATCATTGTGGGGACTCTCCACTGACATAGTATTACTGTAACTTACTGTAACCCTTAACATAAACTGAACACCAGTAAAATAAACACATTTGTATTTACAAAAAAAAAAACAGTTGTCCATATGGGGGCTAGCAAAATGTAAAAAACAGTCATATCTCCCTATCCTTGTGGGACATTTGCTCCTCGCAGTGATATATTAACTTGACCCCGCACACACACACACACACACACACACACACACACACACACACACACACACACACACACACACACACACAGCTGTACACACACCTACTGCTAATATTAAACCAACTGGATCGATTCCATCACGTGTTTCTTATTCCAATAATCTTAAACTATCAGCTCCATGTGTAATAGCAGAGTGGATAGAATTTCTATAGATGTAATAAAACCTTTGTGCTTAAGTACATGAAAAAGATACTGTAGGAGAAACACAACTTTTGATGAAGTATACAATAATAATTAATCTTTTCCACAGTTTTCTAGAATTTTAATTACAGCTCCATGATTAATTCTTTGGTCAGTAAGCTGGCATTAGTGGTTCAGTGTTAGAGTTCTCGCCTGCCATGCAGGAGGCTTGCATTCGATTCCCGGCCAATGCAATTCAGTTTTTACTTTCAAATGTTGGCCTTCTGCTGTGAAAACAGGACCTGTGTTATTACAGTTTTTTACGACTGCAAACAAGCGTTTACCTATACTTAAGATACTTTTTCAAAACTGTAAGTACAGCATCACATCTACCTCATACAAATAGCCAAACAGTTCATTTCCTGTTCGATAGCACATTTTCTGAACTAAATACCAACTCTGCATTTCCCTACATACACTAACTCTGTTAAAACACAGCAGAACTGCTTCAGTATCCAATCATTCCTTCAGAACATTAGCACAGACTCTCTATTCAAAAGGAACATAAAGTCAATCACTGCACAACCACTGTCAAAACACTAACATCTAATGTCATTACAGACACAGTATTACATGTAATATTTTACAGCAAACAACAGACATTATAACATCTGTTGTTTTCTTATAAGGCAGTTCATTTTGACTGTAATCCACTACATTTAGACTTTTTATTCATATATGTGCATTTTTGGAAACATACTTCCAGTGATATTACTGTAACATACTGTATGGACTGTAGAGTACACAAGAAAAGAGTCTGTGACAGTCTTGCTGTAAAGGTTTATTTTATTAAAACTCAAAAAAGAGTGACCTTAATTATAAACATACTATAATTAACCCTGGTACCATATGTGTAAAAAATACACATATACAAAAACATCCACACAAGGAGGAAAAAAACACAAAACTGAACAACCTTGTTGTAGAACGGTCTTCAGCATTTGGCCACACGTTTTCATCCAGATCCCATCTGATATTTTCTCTTGCCATGCACCTGGGATAAAAACGTTTGGCATGCCTTATCCACCCCTGGCAGTCTTCAGCTGAAATGTTTCTGCAGCCGACATCCATTGCATCCACGACGGACATTTGTTTATGTGTATGATGATCATACACCTTCCACCTCCAAGCTGAAAAAAAAATCCTCAATGGGGTTGAGGAAAGGCGAGGAGGGTGGAAGGAAAAGGGACATCATTCTTTGATGGTCTGCAAACCAGTTTGTGATAACATGAGAATGGTGGAATGCTACATTGTCCCATGTAATCACAAATGTCCTCATGTTTCCTCCCACATGTTCCCTTTCTGTTTCTGGCACCAGTTGTTGGTATAGTTCATCCAAAAACAAAAGAAGGAGGTCACTGTTATAGGGACCAGTCTGGCATTCGTGTAGGACCAAACCTGCACTTGAGATTACAGCACACATTGTGATATTTGCTCCTCTCTGACCTGGTACATTAACGGTAGCTCTTTGCCAACTGATAATTCTACCCTGCCAATGTGTTTTTGCCAGGTTAAATCCTGCCTCGTCCACATAAACGATCTCATGTGGGGTATGATGAGCTTCCAGCTGCATGACTTTCGAAAAGAAATCAAACACCTACTGTACATACTGTAACTCTGTTTCCATGCATGTTAAACCCCATTATTTTACAATATGTAACAGGTATATAGAATAGGCACCTGAACATATTGGTGCCGGAGTTCCTTAACCCTCTCCCTGTTCCTTTCAAAAGGAACTGTGTACAGCTGTTTCATTCGGACTTTGCGTTTAATCAGAGTAAGGGACGATGGTCGTCAGGCTGATGCTTTCCACATTGTAAAATACCTGGTTATTTTCTATTATTTTAGTCTGAATTTCTCTTAGTTTTAATGCATTATCAGCAATGACCATGTCTACAATGGGGACGAAGATGCTGCTTCCTTTACAGTAAAGGAATAAAAATACAACATATGTATTAGCGGTGGGACTGGTGGTCTGTAGTTACTAGAAGATATAGCATCAGTAAGAATATACTTGTAAATGTATTATTTACCTGTTAGTTTGTTTAAACATCCGGATAATGGAAGCCACAGTTGACCGTCTGAGGTTAGGCTGTACCCTTTCACCAGCCTCTTTCAGTGATAGACCATGGTTAATCACATGGTCTATGATGGTGGCTCTAATTTCATCAGTGACAGTTGTTCGTACCCTACGTTTAACACCACCACGCATTCATATTCCTCTCCCTCTCCCTCTCCCTCTCCCTCTCCCTCTCCCTCTCCCTCTCCCTGGCCCTGGCCCTGGCCCTGGCCCAACTATTCCTCTTCCTTGTCCAGACATGATTTTTCTTTTCTCTGTCACTCTCTCTGCTCCTATGACTACATTGACCAAACTCGATCCAGCCTTTTTTGTATGTGTCCACGTCATTGACAGCACCTGACTGTGTCTCCAACTAGGATTGAAATCAGCTGTAGGTCTATTACTGCATTTTATGTGATCTGTACCAAAAATGTGTATTACAGTAATGGCTTTTTTAAAAGCATTTGTGAATAAGACACAAAAGATCCAGAATGTTGTTATTGGGTAAGCTTGTATGTACAGAAAATGTAAGCATTTTTGAAACATGTTAAATGACTGCATTTTATGCAAAAACAACATGAATTGTATTAATGGTATAGCCCACACAAGACTGATGTTGCGTTTACTGTGTTTAGCGTTTTGAAAATGTGATTGTAGGTGGACAAAAGGATGTTAGCAGTTGTAAAAAAAAAAAAATCTGTAAGCAGGACGCCACAAGAAAGACAAACAAACCAGGAGGGATCAGGGTTTCCTACAGCATGTAGTCCACAGAGCTCATTCACTTCTAAGAGGAGAAGTTAAGAAGTGGCAAAGTGGGCAAATCAGTTTGTAAGCCCACTGCATGTTTCCAGTCCAAAGGAAAACAAATTTTGAAGAACTTTGCTGACTCCCTTCCCCCTACAAATGCACTATGCAGTATGAAACACAGCAGTGAACTTAAGTGTCTCTTGTTCCTCTTGTTTTGTTTTAGGATACAGTGATATGGTAAAATACCAACCATTAACAGAGTCAAACAAATAACTAGGAGAAGTAAGACAAAGCTCAAGTTTAAAATTAATAGAATAGTTTTCTTCCCAAAAAATTCAACCATTATGTCTGGCCTTAGCATTTTCCAGTGATCAGTTGTTTTAGGGTGGCTTTAGTAACAGCTTTATCCTGATCAGGTTTTTGGTGAGTCCAGGTCCTGTGCCAAGAACACTGGGAGTGATATACGCCCGAGCACGACACTATTCCATCACAAGCCCCAGTGTTATAATGGTTAAAAAAATGGGTGAATCTGGATCACTAAGAACCAAGAAGCAACAAAGCAAGGGTCGATGAAAGCTTCATGGACCTGTGCAGCACTAGGACACATCAAGGCACATCAAGTCAAAAATTGAAGTTGAAGTTAAAAATGCTTTTCCGATTCCAATGGAAAATGAGTGTTTGTACTGTAGTGTACTACAGCATGTGACCTTTGTGACCTAATTGTAATTGGTTAATTGATTCATGAAAAGTAAAATATACACATTTAACCAAAGGTTGTGACACATTATAATACCTTGAACAGTTAAAAATATTGCTCACATGAAAATTGTTGAGAATAATTGACTGAATAGTTCAGTAAGAATAATCTATTATACCATGTATTTTGTGAAACAGACATTATGATCATTAGGGTAATATTTATATTCAATGGAGCCATCTGCACAACAATATACAAAAGTATTAAAAGCTTACAGCTTATAAGTATTAAAATAAAGATTCTGTTTAATACAAAGTACTGCAAATGTTCCATGGTTTAACCAGCTCAGAGTGTATTGTTATCTTTTTGTAGCCTGATGCTACAAAAAACATGGCATGCACGTTGAGCTAACTGAGTGCATTCCAGATGACTATCAGCTCATTCAGATCCCTCAGCAGACTGTAATGGAAGCAGAACAGCCTCTTTCTCCATATTAAAAACAGACGCTTCCTCTCTGGCCTCATCCCTCGCCACACAGCACACTGTTCAGATTGGACTCAAGCATCTTTGGGTAAGGGGAATTTTTTCTGTGCAGTGCGTACAGATCTGCTACACTGAGCCCGTGAAAAGCCTCTCATCTCAGGGATTTAGAGCATCTGATTACTGCCATGTTGAACTTGTAATCCCAGAGTGTAGTAATTAGACCAGAATGCTGCCTCACAGCACAGATCATGTGGAGTCTTAAAGTATTATGAAACTATGCCATGAAAGGAATAATATTTCTGAAAGAGTGAGATTACATGCTGAAGGCATTTTTCTTTTCTGGTTATCCAAGCTTCGGTGCAAAAAAGATATGGATTTTGGAGCTTGTCATGAATACACACATTTGTGACCTGCTTAGATGGTATTTATACCATTATACAACAGTAAGTAATAGTAATAGTAATGCAATAATTATGGAATCTGTATTACATGCGCTATACAAAAATTGTACAAATGGAAAAGCTAGATCACAATTAATGACACATTATTGATATTACAGATGACAAAAGAGCTACTAACTGTAACTATGCAGTTACTGCTTATAGGTTGTCTGCTCCTATACATAATTTCTCAGCCAACCCTGTACAAGTTAATTAGCATCTACTTACTGGTTGGCCTAATGTTCTGTCCTAACCATTCATATAGGATATATTTAACTGTACACCTACACATTACCTTCAGTTTACATAGCAAAAGTGGTGTAAATGTACTTCTATAACTCCAGAGGACGACGATAGCGGAAAGGAAAAACTGCAAATGTGGTGAAGAAGAAATCTTGGGAGGATCAAGGATCAAGGGACCCAAACTTCCTGGGCAGCCTGGAGTAATTAAATTAGAGTATATTAGTAAGAAATATAGAAAAAATAATGTAATAAAATATAGACTTTAATAAAATAAAGAGATAATGTAATGTTATTGAAAATATAAAAAGCGTATAATTATAAAATAACATTATATATATACTACTGTTTTATAATTTTAACATAATACATTCTCTCTTTATCTATCTATCTATCTATCTATCTATCTATCTATCTATCTATCTATCTATCTATCTATCTATCTATCTATCTA
>JAUZST010049817.1:0-25053 GCA_034779995.1 Parotocinclus haroldoi | reverse complement strand
CATGCTGCAGTGCTCCTCATCAGCCCGCTAGCGACACTAGCATAAGGTTACTGCTCGTAGGAATACCAACGGCTGTGTAATTCGGAGCCAGCAGGCAGTCCGAATGAACCGGGGCTCCGTCCTTATTAGTTAAAGCAACACGAGTTTGTAGCAACTCTGGCAGAAAAGGCAGAGCTTTCTTTCAAAGGCTTGGACTTTCGGTAGGTAAGCAAGTGCAGGTTGAACTGCATTATCTCTTTTGTAGGTGCACGGTGAAACAGTGAATGTTTGGGGCGTTTTAAGAAGCCCCGCGCTTTTGTGTTAATGGCAACTTTAGTGGAAGTTACCCACCGTTACGGTTGCAATAATCCAAAACCGCGGCGTGCATACGTTTCTCGCAAATCACCTGCTCGGAGGTCCATTTAACTTGACCTAAAGCTGCTTAGGTGCTCAGCAGCCTGCGTGTGTGCGTCTGCTTGATTTGTGCAAATCTGGGCTCAGTTCGTAGCTTTTTCCCTGGACTGCCCTTCTGTGAAAGCGTGCTGCTGGGTGGGAGGGGTTGCCTGCTTTGCAGCTCATGCTCTAGAACTGGTGATGCTTTCCGTTGTGTATTGGGATGGTCTTGGAAGACCTGTTGATCATCACCGAGCGGTGTTTAACTTGGACCAGACCGGTCCACGAAGACGTGAAATGAAACCTCTTGTCCTGTTTCTGGGCTCGATCCTGGGTGTGAAGCGTGCAGTCGTTTGGAGGGAATACGGGTTTGCGTCCGCACGTGCGCGCGATTCGATGTCAGATGACCGGTGGCTGTCCTGCATGTAATGCAGACCGCACAGTGCTTTGTTTATACAAATGGAATCGGAGACTCGGTTCTAAACACGTGTTTGTACAGGAAGATAAACCAAAACGCTTGTCACCGATCCTAAGGGACTGCACCAAAATCAGGTCAAGTGTGAAATGGGTCTGTAGTTTTTTTTAAAACTCTGAGTGAAACGGGGCTCTAATTTGGTTGAAGCGGACATGTGACCGGTTTCAAACGCACACTTTTATAGCTGCACCGGTTCCACTGAAATTCCGCTTTCAAACTGGTGCGCAGGCTTGCTGGCGGGTGTTGTGGTCACGTCGGGCGCACTGTAAGGCTGCCGAGGTTTACGTTATGAATACTTGATAAGGAACGAGCCTTGGGTTTCGAGTTCGGTCACGTGGCCACGCCTGTCCGCGCCAGATGTAAACAGTGTGACGTCAGGCAAGGGGATGGCGTGCACGTGGTCTCATTGAGAAAACTGCTGGGTGTCTTCTTTCGTTTCAGAGACGTCCAGCTTTAATTTACTGAGCAACACACCGAAAGCTAAGGCGTGCTCCATGTGGGTTCGTAGCGCTCTACTTGACTGCGGTCATTCGGTTATTCCTGGTCCGCTCTGTAGCTACACCTTATTGATGGCAAAAGATTTGGTTTTAGTGCCACGCAGGTACACACTAGGTACTAGGGGCTGTGGTAGCCTAGCTGTTAAGGTTCTGGACTTACTCTGGACCACCAGACCCTTAACCCACCATTGCTTGAATTGTATCAGTTGTAAATCTCTCTGGATTAGGGCCGTAAATGTACTATACTGGGTGTATCCATAGCACTAAGACCTATGAACACTTGCTTTTGTGTACCGTTTTAAAATTAACCCACCTCCATGAGGGCAGCTTGGTAAACCGTGTGCAAGTCTGGCAGCACGTCGTTCCTTAGAACCGGCTCGGATTACCGCTATATTGCATCTTATCCCAGGCATCCGGCTGAATAATGCAGGGGCTGTGATGTAATTGAACGCGTCGTTTGCGATCTTCACCTCTGATCCTGTTCTATTTATGTGTGGGAGCAAAGCAGACAATGCGACCTCGCACTGGACCGAAGAGTTAAGATCTGATTCCAGAGGTGTCGTCCGAGAGACTCGGGCCTGTCCCTGAAAACAATGTCCCCTCGTATGAATTGGGTCATGGAAAGGATGAAGCGTCATCAAAAGTAGATCATCCCTCTCGCCTTGAGAATGTGGGTTTAGGGAATAGGAAGTCTGTGTCTGTCTGAATTGGGACAGTCATGATCTGTGTGGCGCTCATCTCGCGACTCTCCCGGGTTGAACGTTTGCTACCCCAAAAGGCCTCATGCTTCTGTTCTATCCTTCCAGAGCTCTATGCCAGCAGTTATGACAATGTTAGCTGACCACGCAGCCAGACAGCTGCTGGACTTCAACCAGAAACTGGACATTAACCTCCTGGACAACGTGGTAAACTGCCTGTACCATGGAGTCGGACCGCAGGTGAGAGTCCCGCACTCACTGAAACTCAGCATCACTTTGTTTTTGTCATATTTTGATATTTTGAGGTCAGGGCAGCACAAAGGTTCGGTGGGTAGCACCGCTGCCTCACAACAAGAAGGTCCCGGGTTCAATCCCAGTGTGGAGCGGCCTGGGTCCTTGCCGGGTGGGCACCGGCTGGCCCGCGACTCCGTGTGGATTAAGCGGAAGATGATGGATGGGTGGATGAGTGGATGTTTAGCAAATCAGTATTAAAACTTCAGTATTATTTTAGCAAATCTGAAGATGACATTGATGCACTGCTTCCCCTGTAAAACTTTCTGCTTCTTCTTTTAAATCTCCCAGCAAAGAATGGCCCAGGAGGTCCTCACTCATTTGAAGGAGCACCCAGACGCGTGGACACGGGTCGACACCATTCTGGAGTTCTCTCAGAACATGAACACCAAAGTAAGCCAGCCCGTCTCGACCGAGCCTGCTATAGCCAGTTGGGCTGACTGGTCAGAAGGCATCTTGGAGCAGAAGTGCTGGTCAGGCTCTGTCTCGTGTTTGGTGGTGGTTTTTCGAACGAGACCCAGATCTTACACCAGCACTCTTACTCAGAGATACTTTGCGATCACGAGCCCTGACATCTCTGCTTTGAGGAAGATCTGACCTGAGGGGCTATCCTGATGCACCTTTTTGGGGAGATTCTAATTAGTGTTCATTTGATAATCTCCCATGCCCTCGTAGCTCTGGCGCCCCACCTGGTAGGGAAATGTTTAGTATGCATTTGGTCTCATGCTTTCCGTTAATTCGAATTCGGCAGACCTCGAGTCCCTTAATGTTAATTCTTAATGACCTCCCAACTCCTGCTCGCCCGTTTGCATCTCTCGACCTAAACAAGCAGAATTCGGAGTTAGAACAAAATGAGATGGTGGTCACCTCACAGTGAAATGTCTTACAGCTCAGCAGTTTCTCTTGAATCCTTAATGAGTTTGGTCATTGTGCCAAATTGCGAGTGAGACAACAGTTCATGCCCCAATCAGGAATCACTGAAACTTGCCAGTCAGTTGAAAAAACAGTATATATGTTTTTTTACATTTTATCCCAGTGGTTTCAGATCAAATCAAGCAAAAAAAAAACTCCCTATCCTTGGGAGGACCAAGACTCGAAAAGACACCTTTGGGTGGCTTAGATGATAATTGTAATAATTAAGTCTGTAGTAATAGTAAAACTAAGTAAATAGTAACCAAAAACATTGAATAAAATGATGTAAAGAATATGCATATAATCAATTATTTCGTCTGTTACTCAAGAGTCACGTTAGGATCGTGAGTCCTCAGCGGGAAAGTCCTTTTGCACATCGCACATCGTCCCCTGACAACCATGTTGTCACGTCAGTCACTTGGAGCAAACTTAAGAGAGCGGTTAATTCTGGGGTTGCCAGATCTAGTGATTTAAGAACATTTAGTGGAAAAAGATGTCTTATAAGGGTTATAAGAGATACGCAGACCTGCAAACACTGATTATAATCGGGTAACTGGTATTAATGCTCTGAGTCATCAGATGATCGGGATAAAATCCAGCTCTATCGGATTTCTAGATCGGAGTATGCTGTTTAAAAAAAAAAAAGTGACTCGGATCAGATTGTTAAGTGCATGTAAACGTTAATGCAAATAACAGGGATAAGGTAGGTAAAGGTTTACACTGTTGCTTAGTTAAGATTCAAACATGCAGTTCTTCAGCCCTCACTCTTTAAAATTGATCATTTTCCTTTTGCAGCGCACATTAGAACTGCTTTCGATTGCATTCTGAACGGGGGTTAGGCTATAAATAAGCGCGCCCCCACAGCACGTAACCTAATAATGGCAACGTTAACGTTGAGTAGAGACTTGGTTGACATAAGGACCCCACTCTGTTTAAATCGCTGGAAAACAACAAGCGGAAAAATGTGGCGCTGAAATCCCGATCCTCAAACAAAACACCCCCGTATAGGCACCGCAGGCAAATCGGTTGCGTCTAATGTCACACCGTTTTTGTGCTCGTTGTTCTGAGGGTTCGTGCTCATAACGCGTAAACCATTTACCCAAGCTCATTAATAAATAACGTCACAACGGTGATCAATTTAAATGTAATCATGTGCGCGGCCCTAACGTGTTCACCTCTCGCTTGTGTTGGCAAACACTGGTTGGGTGGGGAGGAGGGCTTTGGGGGTAATCCTCGGTCAGCTGCGGCACAGTTTGAGCTGATCCTAATTGGGGCTTTGTTCCACTCAGCAGTCGTGTAAGCACCGCGGTTGTTGGGATGGAGTTCCTTCTCCATTGTGCAACAGACTTCCTCAAACTGCTAATGACTGCCTTTTTGTAGTCGTGCTCTTAACCCTCTGGTTATGATTACTAACGTTTGGAGTGACTGCAGTATTCTTAATTTTGTTATCTGCTGCCCAACCTGTGAGAGATAACGAGAAGGCTCTACTTGTGTAACACTGAGAAGCAGAACCAAATCGTGTAAATCGGAAACGATATTTGGTGCGTTAGCTGAAGCGCTTTGATCATTCGGCCTCTCCCCATGCGTTGTCCTTACTGATCAAAACCATCACCACAAACAGTTTGTGAACTGAATTTGTTCTTATTTGATTATTAATGCCAATGTTCCATTATGTTGATTGCTTGTAATAGGAAGAAAAGGGGTGTGTCTTCCTGTGCACCTTGACACAGCTAGGCTTTGGGCGGCAGGCCTCCACAAGGTCTACCTTTTCATTCCCTTATACTTAATTCTGCTCTGCATCCGTTTTCATTGCATTTGCTTTTCATCCTGAGGAGGGAAGGCTAAACGTGACACGAGTAAGATGCTGATCCAGGAGCAGTCCTTCTTCCGCAGTATGCTCATGTTCATTAGGAGAAACTGGTCTTAGATCAGCACTCTTCCTCTTATGATAGACTGTGGTAACTGCTCAGTGGTGTCAGGCGTTAGGTAGAACGTAGCTGGATTTTTTTTTTTTCCGCCGTAGGGATCATTTCTCGTCTTTCTCTCAGGCCCCCGTCCCTTTCTGCACGCTCTCGCCCGCAGTTAAAGCCCTGTGCGTAGTCGCAGCTTCACTGATAGAACTTTTTGCCGTGCCATTTCCTCCCCCTGCAACCCTAATTAGAGGTGAAGATCTGACCACGTGAAAGATGCACGGATATCATTTAAGGTTTTTTTTTAATCAGGCGCAAGTGAGCGCCGTTGCTTCTGTTCTATAGGCCTGTTACCATACACGGGTACGTTTGCTTTATACCGCTCACAGAAATGATTTGAGAATATCCCCTCGTTTTTGTGAGCAGTGTAGTTTTCAGTCCTAGTTTTGAGTGCAGTTAATAAATAGTCCGAGAATCGCCCGTTTCCAAAGTCGACTTTCACCTATAATCATTTCCCTTCGCTTTATAAAATCGGTTACACGTTAACTCGGACCCACTTGAGCCCCCCCCCTTTTAGGTATTGATCCCTACAGCTGAAAAACCATCGAGCTAAAGAATGGAGGCGGCAGAAACACGCGCACTAATGTGAATAACAATCACCGTAGTGATTAATACTTAAATGTACTAAATGAAAACTGTGCCTCGTCTTGCTGTTCCCCCTGTCCCACACCAGTTAAAGGTGAAAACGGCAAACGCGGCTAGTTTGTTGTCTTTATTTGTTTTAACTGAACAGGAACTTGCTGACCTAATTCATATCCAGCTGATTGTTAAACTTTTCGATAGAAGTTTGCTGCTAGTGTTTGGTTCTTCACCTTCTGGTGTGAATCTGGCAAAAACAGCAAAACATCCACAGGGTTTTAGAGAATCTGCACGACACCGATTTTGTCGGAACTTTACACTGATAGGCGATAACGCACTGAAATCCTGCATGAACGAGTACGTTAAAGTTTGAGTTAATGTTTTTGAAGACCAATTGTAAACTGTATTCAGGCAGTGACTTTTTTTTTTTTTTGTTGAGAATTTTATCAATGCACAGTACAGCAGTAGCTCATGTGGTAACTGCCTTGTTGAAAGTAAAGTCATTAATGTTTGCTCTGTTTCCTTGGCATTCCAGTACTATGCTCTGCAGATTCTGGAAACGGTTATTAAAACAAGATGGAAGATTCTGCCCAGAAACCAGTGTGAAGGTAAGGTCCACTCATGGCTGGTCTTTTTTTGTTTATCAGCTTTTATGGGATTGTAGTTCTGATTTTGAGTTGGGCTATTTTTGTAAACTGATTTGTAGACAATTAAATTGACCAGAACAAAGCTCGGAGTGGAACTAAAGAAGAAAATCGAAAGCCGTTGAATGGCCCAAGCTCTTTTAAAAATGTTTTAAACGTTTAGATTCCTTACATTAACATTTTCTCTTATGTAACAAGTTTTTAAAAGGCATCGTTTTAATACTGGTCCGGAAATTGAAATGCTGTACATTTATAGTTTGCTAACGGTAAATTAAAGTGTTAAATGGCAAACCGGCCTAATTAAAAGCGTAATATAACCAAATACCGTGGCATACTGTAAGGCCGTGTAAGGAAGGTCAAACCATTATATGGCCCAAACCTTGTTCACCCTCCCTGTGGTTCTGAGCCCATGTTTATGTAGTCCTAATTTCTCACAGGAACTGATCTTGCATCATTACGTTTAATCCTGTGCTTAGTGCATGAGTGCTTTGCACACTCCTGTGTTTTTTCCCTGCCCCACCGCACCTGATTCATCGGCTTATTATGAGCCCTTCATGAGCTGAATACTTTATATAAGGCCAGGGAAAACCTTCAGTTCTGCGAGAGCACAGCAAAGGTCAAAAATGGAAAGTTTCTTCTTCTTTTTTTTTTTTTAAGACCTTCTTGAGCTGATGAGTCGTTCACATCGCCTTTCTCTTGGTGTTTGTTTGCAGTCGCCATGTGGTTGCCAAGTCGCGCTGTATTAGCGGTAAAAAAATACCGTCATTCAGCTGGACAAAGAGCTTTCGCTAAGACGGTCCGTTAGCCTGGAGCGAACACAACTGTGACTCAGCTGTGCATGCATGAACGATGTTATTCCTCCCTGAGTTGTCCCCAGTACATTACATATCACTTCCCTCTGCACTCGACGTCGACTGAGGGATTGTGTAAGACTTGTTAGACTAATGAAGATCATTAGCCCGCGGGTGGCAAATGTGCTAAGAGGACATCGTGGAGAGTTTAGGGTTAGGTCCACTGACCTGACCGGAGGCGCCAGATTCACAATTAGGGTGGGAAATCAGTAGTTGTTATGATGTACGTCTTCGTAACCAAAATGGAAAATGGTTTAAACCAAAAGGGCTTTTTCTTGACGACCTGAATTGAGCATTGGTCTGCTCTGGATGGTTAAATCTCTGTGGACCCACTTACCTTGTGGGTTTTAAGGGTGTTCTACTGAACGCACAGTAGTTATGTACAGTATACCACTACACATTGTAGACTAAGCTCTACTGCTCACAAAATAACAAGCGAAATATCCCATAATTTAATCTAACATAATTTTTGTGAGCAGTGTAGATCAGACTAAATTAGATGGAATAGTTTAAAAGAGCAAAAAAGTGCCTATATTACTATGTAAACACATTTCAAATAAAGTTTTTGTATATTTGCATCTTGTTCAAAATGTATAAGCACTGCTCAAGAGAGAGTAAGTCCCCTGGCAACCGGCATAATCCAAAAAAAAGGGTCCCCCAAAATCAGACAAACATCAAATTTGATGTCCAAGAACCTGTCTAATCTAGGTTCCTTTTGCACATTTCCTATGTCCATATGATTGGTGGGAGCTCATCTTTTTTGGAGAGGCTTGTTGATCATCTCGAGTGTCTAATGTCCTGGAGCTAATTATGGAGATGAATGAGTTCATACTGTGCTTTGTCGCTGTGTTAGTGAGTCTTGTCTTGGTGCTGTTAAAATACACAATTCTCACACTTGCCTTCTTTCCTTTGGATCTACGCAGGGATTAAAAAATATGTTGTGGGTCTCATTATCAAGACGTCATCTGACGCGGCGAACGTGGAGGTGAGAATATCGCATTTTACCGTTTCAAAGCAGGATATTTTATTATGGGGTGTTTCAGTATGGGCTATCTTATTATGGGATATTTTATGGGTTATGCCCTCACACTTACTGTGTAAGCAGGGACTATTTTAATTAACATTAAGCTTTTGCAGAGCGACTTACAATTAAATTGCTCAGGAACCTAACTGTAGCAGAGGTGGGATTGAACCCTGGACCTTCTGGTCCATAGTCCAGTGCCATAACTATGACACCCGAGGAGGATGGGTCCGTTTTTGAGTCTTGGTTTCTTCTTCAACATTTGGGGAGTTTTCCCTTGGCACTGTCACCCTAGGCTTGCTCAAATTTTTAAGATCATATTATATTGTAAAGCTGCTTTGAGAAAATGCTCAATTGTAAGAAGCGATATAGAAATAAAACTTGACTGTTTGTGTGATGTTGCAGAAGGAGAAGGTGTATATTGGAAAACTCAACATGATTTTAGTTCAGGTAAGCTTTGGGCTTTGTTATTCTACGTCTTTTAGTAGTACATTAACTTTTATTTGTTAGTCTGTGTTATTCAATTTTATTTGACTTATCAGCTGTGTTTAAATATATTCTTCGGGTTAATTTTAATTTACCTTCTGTTTATTTGCCTTTCTGTTTATTAATAGGTCCCAAGGAAAACCATAATGTAACCATAGCTAATTCCTTTTTATTTTCCCCATGTTCATGTTTTATGGCTTTTTTTCCCCTCCGTTCTGATGTAAAAAGAAATTTTAATGCCTTTTCCTTGAAGAAAATAACTGCAATTACTGTACAAACAGTAGCACGTGACATGTTTGTATTTAATGAATTGCTGCAAAAAAATGTTGCTTTGTCTAAAATGATATAAATGGAAGCTGTAAAAATAAGGAAGGGTTCAGGGTGCATGTTTTATAACTGCAAATAAAAATACAATTAGTCTTGAAATTATTTACATTTCAACAAACCTAATGGTTTTGATTATGCCCTTAAAACATACGACACTTCAGATCAGTGCCCTGAACTTTGCAAATAAGTTCAATTGCACTAAAAACACATGACACCTCACCTTATCGACTTGCGTCTGCACCAGTCTTATAAACAAGCACATCAGTGGCTGAGCCATGTTTAAACCTCCGTATGTGAAATGAATTCTGGATTAGTTGTCACTACTGTCGTGTGTCACCAAGCTTAACATGCATTTTTGTCTTTCTGTTTGAAGCCTTTCGTATTGATGTCCCTGTTGTCTGCAAAATATAACTTGCAGGGCCTTAAAACTATTACTGTAAACTTACTGCTTGTGTAGCTTATAACACCTAGGCCACCCAACGAGGAAGGCTCCCTTTTTCACTCCTGGTTCTCCCAAGGGAGTATAAGGAGATTTCTCCCTGCCCCTGCTGCCCGAGGCCTGGCCAATTTGCACTTTGGGCTTAGATAACCATAGAAATTAGAAAACCGTAAAGTTGCTTTGAGACGGTGCTCCATTGTAAAGAGCGCTATAGAAGTAAATCTGAATTTGACATTGCTGGCTTAGTGTTTTCCGTTGCGTTCTGCAGATCCTTAAGCAGGAGTGGCCCAAGCACTGGCCCACGTTCATCAGCGACATCGTGGGGGCGAGCCGTACCAGCGAGAGCCTCTGCCAGAATAACATGATCATCCTGAAGTTGCTTAGCGAGGAGGTGTTTGACTTTTCCAGTGGACAGATGACTCAGGTCAAAGCCAAACACCTGAAAGACAGGTGAGTTCAATTGGTCCTACAATCGGCTCATCCACAGGACTGTGCAAACGTCTTAGAATTATATGTGGTTGTTCTATAACCGCTGAAACAACGCTGTGTGGTTATTGGAATACAACCAGAAACGACAATGTTTGCTTCCGAGAGAACTTGATAGGCAACAGTAGGAAATGCGTTCAATTGGAAACAATAGGAAAAACTGATCAGCGTGCGCATGTGTTTCAGGGACAGATTCGTTTGTGTTACAGACAGATACAGGTCGGTGCATTTGCGAATGCGAACCATCCATCCATTATTTTGGGTGCTACCCACCGAGCCATCGCACAGCCCAATATAAACCCTGAAGATAGCCGAATCCAATCTGAGCAAAAAAAAAAAAAAATCCGGTTTGAGCAATGTGGCTTGTAATGATGAACGTAGCCTCAGTTGTAATGTTGTTCAGCACCTGCATGATGCTATTGAACATAATTATGAGATGCCGTTACTGGGCACTACAACCAGTTACTATGGCTGAAACACTGTGTGTATTTCTTCCTCCCCTTCCAGCATGTGTAACGAGTTCTCCCAGATTTTTCAGCTCTGCCAGTTTGTGATGGTACGTACACAGCAAACATGTGCGCACACACACACACACACACACACACACACACACACACACACTTGAGCTCTCTAAAAGGGATGTCCTAGCCTAAAGTTTGGTATTGGGGTTAATAGAGAAAGATGTAAGGAGGCTGATCCAAAATGGCAGCTTATCTTTTATCCTATATCTATCTAGCTTGTTATTGTATAGGTATAATCTTGCGAGAGGGAGGAGCATGTGGTTCAGCTTAAACTACAGCGTACAAATCACAGGCTTGTCCTACAGGCATGCTCGTTTGAAAAGGCTACGTCCTGGTTAATTAGAGACTTTTTAAAGCAGCGACGTTTAAACACACCTTGGATATTTTGGCATTGGTTTACTTTCATTTGTGTAAATTATTGACCTGTATTAGCAGACACTTTTGAACAATCGATCAGTATAAAGACTACAAAAAAACTGCCTTGGGACATCCCTATTGAAAGTAAAGCCTTGTGATTGAGTGGTTTACAGCAAGCATGTTCTCGTTTTCTGTAATGTCATCATTTTGTTCTCTCTTAGGAAAACTCCCAGAATGCTCCTTTGGTGCATGCCACCTTGGAAACACTGCTCCGGTTTCTGAATTGGATCCCACTGGGCTACATCTTTGAGACCAAACTCATCAGCACTTTGGTATACAAGGTGAGTGGGACCACTGCTCTGGAAGGTTTGTGGATATGTGTATGAATGATGGCTATATGAATGGCTGCTGAATGGCTTCAACTCTTCTTTTAAAAGAGGACCAACGTAAGAAAGCCTCTCCGGTTTTTCGGTTGCTCGGTTTTTTAGAGCTTTTCATTGTATAAATTGCTTCACGTGCATTATTGGTTTAGGGCTCATTGCACATTTGTTTTCCTCCCTCCTTCTAGTTCCTGAATGTTCCCATGTTCCGGAACGTTACTCTGAAGTGTTTGACCGAGATCGCTGGTGTGAGCGTGAGCCAGTATGAGGAGCAGTTTGTCACCCTTTTCACACTCACCATGATGCAGCTCAAACAGGTAACGGTCTGTCCTTGGCGCTGTTTAAGTCATGAGCGGGATTCGTAGCGTTCAAGCTGAACCCGTTCTTTGCTGCTGTGGCTTTGCAGATGCTGCCCCTGAATACAAACATTCGCCTGGCATACGCGAATGGGAAAGACGACGAGCAGAACTTCATCCAGAACCTGAGCTTGTTCCTCTGCACCTTCCTCAAAGAACACGGCCAGCTCATAGAGAAGAGGCTTAACCTGCGTGAGACCCTTATGGAGGTACAAACGAGCACACTGTAAATCCAAACAACGTGGCGCTGGGCTTCCTAAATCTAGTCTAAACCACAGATCCTGGTGTTGCTTTACAAAGTTTTTTTTTTTTTGTTTGTTTAACCCTCGGATTTCCTGGGGGGGGGCCGAAGAGAGAGTTGGGGAGAGTTCTAGGCCTGATTAATGGAGATAATTTAAATGGACAGCCACTATCGTTTCATTTTTCTAAATGTGCCTTGTGCGTTTGTGTTATATTTTTTGCACTTCGCATTTATTCAGCTTCCTACAATTATTCTGGGTGTTATGGTTAGTGGTTAGCACGGTCGCCACTCGGCTCCAGATCCCTGGCTCAGTCTTGACCACGGACTCCGCCTGTGTGGATTTTGCATGTCCTTCCCATGTTCGTGTGGGTTTTGTCCGGATGCTCTGGTTTCCTCCCACATTCCAAAGACATGCCGTATGTCGGTTGGTCACTTTGAATTGCCCACTGAGTGTGTTCATGCAGACGTGACTTTAAAGAAGTTAAAAAACAAAACGTTGTACAATTTCCTTGCCAGTCTGCAGTTACTACATACAGCACATCCAGTGACATTAGGACATTTGTGTAAAACATTAATAAAAACACAATACGGTGATTAGCAAATCCTTTTCGTTCTGTATTCCATTGAATATAAAGACAAGATATTTAATGTTCAACTTTATTGTTTTTTACAAACCTATTTATTCATTTTGAATTTGATGCCTGCAGCACGTTCCAAAGAAGTTGGGACAGGGGCAACAAAAGACTGGGAAAGTTGAGGAAGTTGACCAATTTGTGAACAAAATTTTTTTTGCATGAGCAAAAAAGTCCGGCAGTTTATGAACAACATTTCTCACTGTGCTATTGCAAGGGTTAGGGTTTAGGGCTTTCATCATTTACAGTCCACACTATCATCAAAAGATTCAGAGAATCTGGAAAAATCTCTGCGAGTAAGCGGCAAGGCTGGAAACCAACATTGAGTTCTTGCGCCCGTCAATCCCTCAGACAGCCCTGCATTAAAAACTGACTTAATTCTGTAAGGGATATTAGCGCATGGGCTCAGGAACACTTCGGAAATCCGTTGTCAGTGAATACAGTTTATCTCTCCATTTGCAAGTGTACGTTAAAACACTAGCGTGCGAAGCGAAAGCCATGTATCAACAACACCCAGAAACACCGCCGCCTTCTCTGGGCCCGAGCTCATCTGAGACGGACTGACTCAAAGTGGAAAAGTGTCGTGTGGCCTGACGAGTCCACATTTCAAACATGCTAAACGTTACAGGGGTGCTGCAAGGCTTTGTCTACTCTGAGGTACTCTGATTTCATCAAAATACAACTTGCGTCTTTTAAATAAAAATACTAATAACGCACTTAATGGGGTTGGGGGGGATTTAACATTACTTAACAGGACTTTTCTCTCAAAAAAATATTTGGTCCGTGTATGTGTGGGATAGGGGTGCAGCTTTTCTTAGATGCTCGGGAGAAGGGTTGGGCTTAACGGAAAAAAATATTGGCATCCACTGATCTAGAGGCTCTAGTATTATGTATTGTGTGCTGTCTGTGCTGAGGGACTTCACTCTGTACTAGAGTGGAAGATCAATTAGCAACTGCAAGCAAATGGATGCAATAATAGAAGCCATCCAATTTGCATGTCTTGTACATGCTGTGCTGGAAGATCAGTGGCACACGTGGCAGTTTACGTCACGATGATGTCATTTACTGTAAAGATTATAGCCAAGATGTTGCCCAAGCCTTCATGTTCCTTTTGCCCTTGCGACCTTCTTCTCTTCAGGCACTGCACTACATGCTGCTGGTGTCCGAGGTGGAGGAGACCGAGATCTTTAAGATCTGCCTGGAGTACTGGAACCACCTGGCGGCAGAGCTGTACAGAGAGAGTCCATTCAGCACCTCTACCTCGCCCCTTCTCTCAGGCAGCCAGCACTTTGACGTGCCCCCGCGAAGGCAACTCTACCTACCTGTACTGTCCAAGGTTAGAACCAGTGCCACGCCAGTTGAATTTGTATCCCGTCGTGTTGGTGCTCATTAAGGAGGGCGGTACCGCTGTGTCACAGGTGCGTCTGCTGATGGTGAGTCGTATGGCGAAGCCGGAAGAGGTGCTGGTTGTGGAGAACGATCAGGGAGAGGTGGTGCGAGAGTTCATGAAGGATACAGACTCGATCAACCTGTACAAGAACATGAGAGAGACGCTTGGTACAAAACACACACGCTGCCTACGTTAAACTGTTTATGGTGCATAAGAGAGCAATGGTTTGCTTATTTGCTTATTACCTTTACTTATGCCACGTTTGCCCGTCCCCCTTTGTTTAGTGTACCTGACCCATCTGGATTACGCAGATACGGAGCGCATTATGACCGAAAAGCTCCATAACCAGGTGAACGGGACGGAGTGGTCCTGGAAGAACCTGAACACACTGTGCTGGGCCATCGGCTCGATCAGCGGAGCCATGCATGAGGAGGACGAGAAGAGATTCCTCGTTACTGTCATCAAGGTATGAATATACGGCTCGCAAAAATGAGGGCATGTCTTAAAGCGAAATATCCCATGATTAAATATCCCCTAATTTTTGTGAGCATTGTATATAGAATAAACGTAAAACGTTTTTCCTACTTCCTATTGAAGAAGGCCTTTTTTTTCTCCATTTTATCGTAGTTGTACCACCAGACCAAGTCCGATTATTGTTTGTTTTTGTGGGCATGAACAGATAAGAATGCACTTAGATGAACAACAAAAGGGTTACGTCCAGCCACTGAGATTTCTCACCGTCATACCCCAGCCTTACAGTCTATATTTAACCAGATATGTGTGTGAATATCTATTTTTTAATACTCGGCTTGCTCTTGTTCTGCCTGGCAACTGATTGGTGATTGGTGAATTTAATTTGATCTGAAATGTGACCTGGCTCTGATTTTAAAAATCCATCAATCCATCAATTTTTGTACTCCTCAATTTGTGTAAAGGATGGCATTGATACATACATACATACATACATACACATATATGTGTGTTTTTCTTTCATCTGTAAAAATCACCTGTAGATCTATACAATCCTCAAAATTGTTGTAGGCAGGACGTACAAATTTAGTGTCCGTAAAATAATGTGTATGTGTTTTAGGACCTGCTGGGCTTGTGCGAACAGAAGCGAGGGAAGGATAACAAGGCCATCATCGCCTCAAATATCATGTACATTGTGGGCCAGTATCCACGATTCCTGCGCGCACATTGGAAATTCCTCAAGACTGTAGTCAACAAACTGTTTGAGTTCATGCATGGTGAGTCGAACAGACAAAGCGGGTTTGTTGGTTTTATAATAGAGATGAGAAGAAAGGGATTTTTTGGGGGGCCAAAAACAGCTGTCTATGGAGAACAAAGACATTTCTGACCGATACAATGCTAATGACAGGCCAAACCACATAGTGGCGTCTGCAGATTAGTGTCGACGCAGGGCTTCTACCGTCTTATATTTACCGTATAATAACCGTATTATTATTGTTTTTCTATATTTATTTAGAAATTAAAAATTAAATTAGTAAAAAAAAATAATTCCACTACTTGAGGTTTTTAAAACATGATATCAAAACTTATATATTATAAATGTGTAGGTTACAGAAGGTAACAGAAGGTTTGACCAAAAGTTTGAGCTTTTGATACTATGTTTAGGATGTTCTCATTCTCACATTTGTTGCCTAACATCCAGTCGCTTATACACTATACATTTCTAATTTTGGGGAGCGGTTTATATTTATGATGGCAGATGTAACACTCGAATTATCCCTCTGTTTAAATTCCTTTCAAAAAGATTACCATGAAGTGTGTCATGGCTCTTAGAGGCAACAAAACAGCCAGTTGAAATACTTTTCACAAAGCCATTAGAAAAAATTTGACGGCGTAACCGTAATGCTATATAAATGTAAGAATAGAAAAGTCTTAAATTAATGAGTGTATACTGATTTGTAAGATGCTAAAGGGTTTCCTTTCCCTCTGACCTTCAGAAACCCACGACGGAGTGCAGGACATGGCATGCGACACCTTCATCAAGATCGCTCAGAAGTGCAGGCGACATTTTGTCCAGGTGCAGGTCGGCGAGGTCATGCCCTTTATCGACGAGATCCTCAACAACATCAACACCATCATCTGCGACCTGCAGCCGCAGCAGGTCCGATTTCAGCCATGCGCTCACATATAAGGGGCTGCTCTCGGGTCGTTCCCTGTACCATTCGGATATCTCCCTTGAATGCACCGGCGCAATTTCACACTACGCCTAACGTCTTTTGCTTCCCGCATTTTTGCCCTCCTCCACTCTACCGCTGCAGGTGCATACGTTCTACGAAGCGGTGGGTTATATGATCGGCGCTCAGACGGACCAGGCTGTGCAGGAGCACCTCATAGAGAAGTACATGCTGTTACCCAACCAAGTGTGGGACAGCATCATCCAGCAAGCCACCAAGGTGAGACGGAGTATTTAAGACGTTATGCACCTTACTGAGGGGGGCGGCTTGTATTAAACGTCATTAAACAGATACAAAAGACTGTGGTAGCCTAGCAGTTAAGGTCCTGCGCTATGGATCCAGAAGGTCCGGGGTTCAGATCCACCTCTGCCAAGCTGCCACTGGCGGATTTTCCGTCCAGTTTAAAAAATGCGCGTAGCAAAACCTGAATGGGGAAAAAGTCCTTAATTAGGTAAAGCACGCATATGTTGAAAAAAGGTAAGGTTACGTTAATAACGTAAAACGGTGACGGGAAAAGGGTTTTCCGCATAAGCGGTGACGGATCAAGTCCTACGATTTCGTTCCACCTGATCAGATCAAGAACACAAAATTTGTTTGCGTATTTTTAGAGGTGATTTAAAAGTTAATCAAATTGAATGTGAACATTATTTGTTGAACTTTATAAGGTACCTGGTTCTGCGGACAAGTGTCTGTTCTTATTCTAGGCTCCCACATCTTTTATCTTTTGCACCTTTGCACTTGCGCTCTTACCTGTGCCCCATCCTTCTCTCGGATAGAACGTAGACATACTGAAGGACCCAGAGACTGTAAAGCAGCTGGGCAGCATCCTCAAGACCAACGTGAGGGCGTGCAAGGCTGTGGGTCATCCGTTCGTCATTCAGCTAGGACGCATCTACCTGGACATGCTCAACGTTTATAAGTGCCTCAGCGAGAACATCTCAGCAGCCATCCAGACCAACGGTAGGAGTGTGTGAGCGTGCTCGTGTTTTGTTGACCACGAGAAACCAAGCAGTCATTGTCCTGCTCTCTATCAGACGTGCGGAATTCCAGAAAACGAGATTGACATTTGATGACATGAATTTCTTTCTCAGACGATATTTGTGATCACTTGGCCACGTACCCTAATCATGACCTTGGCACGCTTTATTACGATTGGTCAGACTGTTCACGTTAGGAATGCGCCGGAAAAGGGTGGCTCTGCCAGAGCCGACACGAACACAAAAGACAGAAAGGCCAGGGTTCGAGCTCGGGCGTGTCAGACTGTAGAGGCTGTAGAGCAGTTCTCTTAACTCGCAGTTGTTCGCATTCTGAGTGGCTCTGGGACAGAGTGGCTGCTAAATGACGATGTAATACAAGTGTTAAGGTCATAATGTAGCGTCTTACAAATAATCTTACCCCCGGGATGACTGGCATTCCCCTCCCCCTTCTGAAACACAGGGTGTTATTGGCCAGCTGTTGTTATGTAACTGTGTGTTTTACTGTGTCATGATATTGAGACAGACCAAGAGAGCAGCCCTCTCCAAAAATTCAGCTTTGGCCAAGAATTCGTATGGGGATTTTTAACAATAAAGAGCTTTTGCTATTTTAATCCAACACCGTTCCACACCAGCCAGTGAGCAAGCTTTGGTCAGTTTGTCGATCCTGTAGTAACTTGGCTCAAATAATCATAAAATTGATTGCTGTTTGTATAACAGTGTGCAGGTAGTGTGACTGTTTAAGAATAGGTGCTTCCTCGGCTCTTTAAATTACAAATAAATGTCCCAAAGGTAAACTCTGTAGCAAGTTAGCAGGGGTAGTATGGTTGCCCGTCGGGTAGAGGTGACAGCTTTGGGTTTCATCTTGTTGTGTTTTTGCCGTTTCCCGTCTTCTGATGTGCGTTGTTTGGGAACAGGTGAAATGGTGACAAAGCAGCCTCTGATCAGGAGCATGCGAACGGTGAAGAGAGAAACTCTTAAACTGATCTCAGGCTGGGTGAGCCGCTCGAATGATCCACAGATGGTGAGCCGTCATACTCCACGCCGCATAATCACCCAAAACATACATTACAAACAAAAAGTGTGACTTCAGGATCATCTACAGCTTACACTTTACCTCTCTCTCTCTCTCTCTCTCTCTCTTTCTCTCTTTCTCAGGTAGGGGAGAATTTCGTTCCCCCTTTGCTCGACGCCGTCCTCATAGATTACCAGCGGAATGTTCCAGCAGCCCGAGAGCCCGAAGTGCTAAGCACGATGGCAACCATTGTAAACAAATTGGGTGGCCACATCACGACGGAGATCCCGCAGATATTTGACGCCGTGTTTGAATGCACCCTGAACATGATCAACAAAGTAAGAGGCCATACAAAACACTAATTACAAACAGTGACTGGCCACTCACCACGGCCGCGAATCGGGTTCAAGTGTGTCACGCTGATTTATTACAGGATTAATTTTTTTCTTGCAATTTGATCTAATGAGCATATTTATGTTTTACAGGATTAAAGATATTGTGCATTTTTTTAAATAGGAACCCGCCTTCTAGATTTCGGCTCAGTGTGTTCAAAAGTTTCCGTCAGGAGTTTTTTTATATATTTTGTGAGATTTTATTTCCTTGTGTCCTTCCTTTTATCTAGGATTTCGAGGAATATCCGGAACACCGCACGCACTTCTTTTATCTGCTCCAAGCAGTGAATTCCCATTGCTTCCCGGCTTTCCTGGCTATCCCCCCGGCCCAGTTCAAACTGGTGCTGGATTCCATTATCTGGGCCTTCAAGCACACCATGAGAAACGTGGCTGACACGGGTAAGGACATGAGCATGATTATGATACTGCTACGGAATTGTTTTTATTATTCGCTTTTAGTACACTAAAAGGAGGAACGAATTCGGAATGTAACGTTGTGGAGTTTCCGTAGGTTTCTTTCTATTACATGAATGAATGTGTGTATTCTCCACGTCTACATTTTGTATTGTACCGCTGGAGCAGTTTTGTGTTCTCATGCACTCTAACAACACAGCCGAGTGTAAGTTGTGATGTGAAAGTGACTGATGTGGCCGTGTCTCGTGTCTGCGCAGGTCTGCAGATTCTCTACACGCTGCTGCAGAACGTGGCTCAGGAGGACGCGGCGGCTCAAAGCTTTTACCAGACCTACTTTTGCGAGATTCTTCAACACATCTTTTCCGTCGTCACGGACACATCGCACACGGCCGGTGAGTCACGATGCCCCGAGTGATCCGTGAGTCATTAATCCCAAACTCGGTTCAGAAAAACATCGAAAGCCCCCTTACACACCCCAGAACCTGGGAGAGTGGATTAAGACCGTCGGTGTACGTTCACAACAAAGAACCATGGGCTTACTGGCGTCTTAATGAATTGATCGTGTATCCGAAGGCAATTACAAAAAAATCTCGCGGATATTCTAGGATTTCTGACACATCTTATTTCAAAACTTCATGGTTTCAGTGTTGTGTTTTATTTAGTTCAATCCTGAACAGGGAGATCCTGAAGCTTCTTTCGACCGGATTAGTGGTTAGTGGATGTACAGTGTAATTCACTGTACATTTTACTTATAGAAACACAATATACTCGTATAAATAAATTTAGAAAGAAATGACAAAAATTTTTTTCACCTATTAATCAAACAACACCATCTTGTCTCTGAGAAATAAATACATTTCTCCCCCCAAAGTCCCACTTAAAATCAGTGGGTTATAATGCTCATTTTCTCCTAAATGGTCCCGTCCTCACCTCTCGTTGCTTTTAGTCACACCGTAGTCCCAGTTTAAGAGCTGCAAGTTATAATGCAGGGGAACACATTTTCTCCCCTCTTTTGGAAAATCGGTGCGCATCGTGAGCTCCTATATCGGCCGAAGCACGATTAGTTTGAAATAGAATCGATCTCAAAACCCGATATAATGAATGCTGTTTTAGTTGAACCCGTCTCTGTTTTATCCTGCAGGTCTGACGATGCATGCGTCTATCCTGGCGTACATGTTTAACCTGGTGGAGGAGGGGAAGATCAGTATGACTCTCAACCCCGGGAGCCCCATCAGCAACCAGGCCTTCATCCAGGAATACGTGGCCAACCTGCTAAAAACAGCCTTCCCTCACCTGCAGGAGTAAGAATTTACATCTGATTTTACTGCTTTATATGAACACGCATGCATGAAACAGTCACCGACACTTAATAAAAGATAAAGGCTATTTGGTCACCTACAGGTTTGGTATTGTTGGGCCCGAGAAGGAGCTGACAAGGTATCTGTACTCTTTATAGAGTTCGAAAATGCTGGGCTTGAAATGCTTCTGTGCTTTAAACTGTTCTTAAATGCAAGAGGAGATGAAATGTCAGCAGGTTTCACCCTCGAGTGGCATGTAGTGATATTTTAAATACAAAAACGCCCCCTTATTTTGCTTTGACGCAAGAAAATGAATGGTCGCTGTGAGAACACTGTTAGAAATATCAAAGAAATGAATGAAATTCCACTTCCCCACCTTCCCTAATCATAAAGCGCGATGCGCTGGAAACCAACCAGCTCGGTACAGGTACAGCGCACGGTACTAGGTCCTAACGGTTGTTCTGTTTGTGTGCTCAGTGCGCAGGTGAAGGTGTTTGTGACCGGGCTGTTCAGTTTGAACCAGGACATCCCTGCATTTAAGGAGCACCTGAGAGACTTCCTGGTGCAGATCAAGGTGATTTTATACCCTAAAGGTCCTAATTAGCCCAACGTGTTCTCCACGTGGAGAGAGATGGCCGCCTTTACTGATTAAGACAAAACACTACACAAGTAATCAGAGTCAATTAGTGCTGGCTGGTAGGAACAAATTTAAAAAAAAATAATTTTTAATTTCAGATTCTGTCAGGTGCATGTTATATTTCAAATTTATTTTTTGTGCTTTGGGAGAACTGGGCTTTGTGTAGGTTTCTAAATTATTCAACTGTTCGCAAGTTCTTTGAAATAAAAAATAAAAAAATCATTACACTGTGTTAGTAATTAGTAATACCCTCTATTTTTCCTCTATTGTTTGTGAGCAATGTGTATGTATGGGTGTGTATAACAGTGCGAGTCTCAGGACATGGCTGCCAACGCTATCGTTTTTTTGGGGTTGATAGAGGTTCTTCAGATGATCGCTACGTGGCTTGTCGTCCACAGTCTCGGGTTTTTCTGAATTTGGCTGTGAGGGATGAAATTGGTGATCTCTCTCTCTGGGTGTTGGTCTGTTGCTATGATACGGCAGCTGTGTTTCCCCGGACATCAGAATCATCCATTCCGTTTTTAGTTTGTGACGACCAACAGGGTTGAGATGTTGCAAATCCGATTGTGGCGGTCGACTTCTGAGACCATTCTGATCTTCTTTCATATACATGACCACCTTCCCACTGGGAAAACTTTCCCTTGATCCAATATGGTGGCATTCAAGAAGGCGGCCATATTCTGGACGTAATCTAAAAAAATAATCTCCCTGACCCAGTACTCACTGGGATATTCAGATACATCATTTTATTTATATAGGGCTTTGAATGAGGGAATGGGTTCTCTTTGTTTGCTATTGTTTGCTATCAGGATCATGGATATCAGATCTTGCACATTTAAAAGTCTGAAAGATCATCATATATAATAAGTGCATGTGGCCAGACTCCACTTGTGCCCAAAGTTTGCTTCCTTTCACCCTTTGGAAATGAGAAGGAGGAGGGGATTAGCACTGGTCCCAGAGTTGAAGACTAATTTAGGCACTGACAGTCCGTTGGCATTAACCAGAGATTGCAAAACATTGATGGATCCTTTTCTTCCTTTCTTTTCGCAGGAGTTTGCAGGCGAGGACACCACAGACCTGTTTCTGGAGGAACGCGAGGCGTCTCTGCGCCAGGCCCAGGAGGAGAAGCACAAGCTGCAGATGTCGGTCCCAGGAATCCTGAACCCTCACGAGATCCCAGAGGAGATGTGCGACTGAGCGAAGGCGCGCGCGTTCTCCCGACACCTCGACACGCCGAGGCTGTCTGCATTCTGGGATTTGGGCCCATCCGAGGTGCGTGTAGGCGCGTGCGCAGGGGTCGAGCGTGCTCCTCGCCCCTTGTGGAGGTCATTGGCTGCCTCTTGACCAAATTAACGCCAACCTGTAAAACGATCCCGTGGTTCTTTTTACATAGTCTACGTTTTATATGGACACTCTTTGTGTAACACGGCTCCATAGTTAAACTCGAGCTTACGTTTGGTCAGTTAATCTCATCTGCCGCATGGAGTCCCAACCCAAAACCACCCCATCCCACTCCCCAAAACGACATGTTTTAATTTGTTCTGGCTCTATGTCGCTTGCTCTTCCTCCTCCACATCGTGTATTGGTTTGTATATTGTATATAAAGGTGGAAGTGCAGGTTGGTTTCATATAATAAGGCACCGTGATGAGGAATCTCCGCTTCGGTTTCTCAAGCTTTTTCGCTTTAGTTCACAAACTAGAGCGAGGAAGGATAAATGCGCTTAACGTTTAGCCGAGAGACGCAAGCTTGCTTAACTCGTGTTAAAATTCTGTCCTGTAATATACTGCAGCGGAGCTTTGGGACTCTGAACTCAAATCATATCATTTTGAAGTTTAAAAAAAAAAAAAAAAATCCAGATTCCACTTAAGTTCGGCACGACGGTTCAGGACATCGGCGAGTCCGATCTCGGCCCTTGCTTTTACGTTTCGATTCCTTCGATCTGTCACCGAATGGGGACAAAAGGAAACGAGGCGTGAGGCCGTGCCGCCTCCAGCCTGCACTGAGCGTTTAGCTCACTTAACGGACTCATGAAACGAACAAGTCATGAAGGAGAAGACAGTCTGATTCTGGACACTCTTTAACAGCAGCTTTATTACCAACACGTTTCTTCCCGCTAGTGTGTTTTTTGTTGTTGTTTTTTTTTGTTTTTTTTCCCCCTTTCCCCAGTGTGTGTATGTGTGCGCGCGCAGTTGTGTGGGTGTGCTGTCGCTTAGCCGACATCGGGTTTTTTTGTTTTCCTCAATGAGGACAGTGGCTCCTTTTGCGAGCTTTCATTAAATCGAAGTTTAAAAAACAAAGGAAAAAAAAACAGTTGAAATATTTATGGGTTTATTGTAGGCTGCGTCTTTATACCTGCTCTCCTTAACTCATTCAGAGACGGTTGTTTGTTTTGTTTTTTAAATTGTACTAATTTACTTTGTTTACCGTGCTGTAGTGCTTTCCAGAACACTACGTAGAGCAAATGAAAAATAAACAACTTCGTTTACATTTAATTTCATGAGATTATTTGGGGGTTTTTGTTTGCTTTTGTGACAAGTATTTTTTTTTTTTTCTTCAACTTCAATCTCAAACAACATTCAGGATTTCGGACAGGAGGACAGTGTCGGTAGGAAAAAGGGCGTTCCAGATCCAGGCAGCAGCGTTGATGTCTGTCTGTTTCTTTTGTGTTTGATGTGAAACTTTTTTTTTTTTTCTTTTTTTTCTTTTTTTTTGACCTCATTAAAGTCAAAAGAATGTGTTCTCTGAACTCGCTTTTGCTTGACTTTTTAATTAGATTTCAGCTTTTAGTTATTTGAAATCAATTAATGTCTCTGGAGTGTCTGTTGAAATGATTGAAATGACATATTTCCCTAAAAAAATCCCCCACATCGGGTAACTGGAGAGGTGAGGCAACTAATCGCTGGGCCGCCCTTACCTTATCTTTGATATTAAATAGCACCATCTGCTGGTGAGAGCTGGTATGTCAGTTCCCCTTCCTTTATGTTGGTCCACTAGACGCTCTGGTTCGCTCTGAATAGGATGGCATTCACTGCATCCATGAGGAGAACATGCTAATGTTCATACCAACAGCCTTAACTGTGGCTTCCTTAATATGCCTGTTCAATAACTCATGCCATGGGATGATCTTTGTGAGCAGCAGTTACAGACTGCCTGCGATGAGGAATGTTTTTCATTTACCCAGAGACAGCTGCAGGTGACAGCAACCTCAAACAATCCCCCCCTCTCTGTCTTTCTCTCTTAAGACTTGAACACTTCGATTGCTTTAATAATATAAACTAAAACTAGACCTTCATTATTTGAACCCATCAGAAAGATGAACCCGTGTGGTGCAGTGACAGTCACTAGGTCTTTCCGCAAACATTTTGTTTCCAAGCTTAAATTTCTGTCTGCTGACGCACATTCTTCCTCAGAGCATGTTGTAAAAATGACAATAAAACAGACACCGTGTGAGGAGAGAGCATCAAGTTGCCTAAAGTGGGGGATTCCAGTCTGACACTCGGGCAACCTCCGGTCAGCATACAGGCCCAGAGCACCCCTGGTCATTTTCAACATTGAAGGGAGAGGTTTGAAGGCCAGGTGGTGCTGCTATGGGATCCTGCCATGTACTGGCTCCCTGTCCATGATCTGCCTGTACCCAGTGAATTCCAGGTTCGGTTCTAGACACGACCCTGCGACGCTAAAGCGTTTTACCCCCACTTATCCTGGTGATGTGCAGGACAAGGAATTTATAGGATGTAGGCACCGTTATGTTCAGGACAGAACTTTGCAGTAAACTTCACTTTGCAGGACCAACCTGGGCCCTCCGGAACCATTCTAACCCCCAAACCATGGGGAGCTACTGGATTCATCATGTCGCGGTGCAGTGATCCTCTACAGCAGCCTGTGTTCAATGACCGTCCAGCTAGGTCTGGATCATTTTAAGGTTAGTTTTAGTTCTGCATGTTCATTAGTAGTGGTGATGTTCAGTACTATATGTTTTAGAACAGTAGTATTCATAAGTATTCAGTATTCATAATTAAACCATTTATTTTGATCATTTGTTACATGTGAATTAATAATCTATGTGAAACTGTGGCTTTCTTGTTTTTGGATTCAAGATTCATTTTCCTCTGTTTAGTACTAAACATACTAATAACTGTGGTACTAACATACTAATAACTGATGCTAATAACTGTGGTACTAAACATACTAAT